>VXBX01002734.1:155850-174563 GCA_013400415.1 Scytalopus superciliaris
CATAGAACATTGTCATGTTACCTGAAAACACAAGAATCTAAATTAAAAAAGAATCAAATAAGGAAAGCAAAGGTAAGGACTAAACATTACTTACCATTATTTCTGCCTTCATCCACAATGAAAGGCCTTTATGGACATCCCTGACTTACGTGGGTGGTCATTAAACCTATATATTAGAGATACAGACTTTTCATGATTTGAGGATAATTATGCTAAAAAAATTTGTTTGTTTGCTAGAGATCAAATACAACCTATGAACAGTACAGGTGTCCAGGGCTTTTTTATATGTAATTGCACAGTTGCTCTCTCTTCTTGAGCCCCCTTAACATTCTGCACGGTGCTTAGTTCAGGTGCTTCAAAATGAGGTCATAGAAATTTAGAACGGAAAATACCCTTATAGGCCTTTTTGTTCAACTCCTTCTCAAAGCAAAAGCAATTGGTCTAAGTTGCTTTGCATCTTGCTGGATTTTGAGTGTCTCCAAGAATGGAGGATCCACAGCCCCTCTTGGCACCCAGGCTAGCGTTGGACCACGAAATTTTCATAGTGAAAATTTGTTCAGCTGACATACAACTGAAATTTCTGTAATTAGTGAATAATGCCTGTCTCTTATCGGTCTACTGTGCACCTCTGGGTCTTAGCTTTCTACTTTGCAGCAGAGCAAGCCTGTCTTCCTATGGCTTTCCACATATGTCATGTGCTCCAGGTCCTTCAGACATCTGTTTCCCTCCTCTGGATTTGCTCCAGTTTGTTGGTATCTCTGTTGAGTTGTTAGAAACTGGACACTGGTATTCCACCCAGAGTTCCATGAATGTGATTTCAAGCAATTATAGGGCAATAATCACAGCACTTAGTCTGGAATCACACTCCGGATAACTGTCCCGAAGGGCAAAGATGAACACAGACCGATTTTACAGTCCCCATTGGCACACTGATTGGAGTCCTGAAGGAAGTTTCTGCCACAGGATTGTGTGGATTGTTACTGGCGAAGCAGATGGTTGCAAAACAGACTATTTACTGAGATGCAAGAATAGTGTGTCTTTACAGACCAGGAAATGGGCTAGGACACATTATGGAGCATTCACCGATTGCTCCATAGCAGAAACAGCCTATGTGCAAATAGTTCTGGAGCTCAGTTTCCACTCACCACCTTGGAAAACTACACTGTGAGTATTATGTCTTCATCACAGCAGGACCAGAGTTTAGCAGGATATGGTAGCAGCCTTTGACTTTAGTTAGTCAACCAAACCAATCTTTCCTTGCTCTTTAATTGAAGACACCTGTGTTTTCCAATGTGTGTCCTAATCAGTTCTAGATAAATCCCTGGATTTAGGTAAAAAAAAATACCAAAAATGCAGCATAAGAACAAGAAGCTTCATATTTTTTTAGACAACTGGAACTGCATCTGAGACATCTCAGCTAGCCACCCTGAAAGTGAAGACCTCTGTCAACCAAAGGAACTTCATGAGAAGGCCCAAAGCAGACTTTTTCAGGTGTATATTTTTTTACTTCACCAGCCTAAGCGTTATTTCCCCCAGTGAACAAAAGGCACCTTGGTCTGACTAACACTGTCAGTGTAGTGGCAAAGAACAAGTAGAGCTGTCCTCTTCCCCCACTGATGTGCTGACCTGCCTGCAGGCCTTGAAATACTTGACATAAGAGAAGTCATCTTCAACAGCCAAAGAAAGGCCCGCAGAGAAGGGATCTTCTCCTTCTCCACCCATGTGCTGAAATGATGAGAATCAGGCTGCGCTGACCTATGGTTCATGTCTTTCACATCCTGGCATGTAAAGCAGCCTATGTACACTTGTGTACAAACTACCAACGTACTGAGCAAAGCACTACTGGGATCTAATCTTAA
Source organism: Scytalopus superciliaris (assembly GCA_013400415.1). NCBI lineage: Eukaryota > Metazoa > Chordata > Aves > Passeriformes > Rhinocryptidae > Scytalopus > Scytalopus superciliaris. The sequence goes on from VXBX01002734.1 coordinate 157,710, forward strand.
AATTAGTCCTAGAAAAAGATCATGTCAAAAGATAAACAAATAAAACAGACTGTACAACATGTCAAACACTGACATCATGCCCACTCAAAGCATGACAAATGTGGGGCTCCTCTGCTGGATTTTTTGGGGAGAATGGTGACTCCAATCTGAAGCAAGTAAGCAGCCTGTGGCCAGGACCTGAACTCCTCAGAGGTCCTGTTCTCTCTCAAGCTGGGTCCCCTCAGTCTTTTAGGCTAGCACTGTGTGGTGGGATGGGAAGCACTTCTTGGGCAGCACTCCAGCTCTCCTCCTTGCCTCCTCCAGGGGCCATGACAGGCTGTGTGTTCCCAGGGCTCACCAAGCAGCACATGAAGGGGCAGAAAGAAAAGCTCCGGGTCACCTGCGAGGGTGAATGAGAGCAGCTGGATGGGCAGGAAAGGAGAAAGACCGTGGGCAGGAAGCTGCAGTCCCTGCCCTGGCTGGAGAGGGCCATTCTCCCTGTCCAGATGACATGGAGAGAGCAGGGATAAATGGGTTATTTGTGGCCAGTACCTCCCAGCTGATCCTGTTTGTCCCTGCTCCCTCCTGGCCATGGCAAGAGCTGGATAGCATGGTCCTGTCAGGAGGGGCTCTTGGGTTTCCCACAGATCTGAGCTCTTACCTTGTCTCTGTTCCTCTGTGTTTCAGCCCTTCAAAGCACAAGAAATGACATCACACCCTCCATCAGAAGCCTGGCAATTCAAACTCTGAACTTCCTAATAGTCGCGTGGGTAACTCCATTGTTCTCTATATTCTGGCTGCTACAAGACCAGCAGGGCAGGGAGAAAAAAGTCTTCCCTGTGGGGCAATGGCTGGCCATGCTGTCAGGAGAGCTCTGTTCAGAGCTGCTCCCAGGAGTTCTGCCTGCTGGGACCACCTGAGTCTGTGAGGAAGGCTGGGTGGCTTCTGGCTTCTCCAGACCCATGGGACACCTCTTCCCTGCAGGCATTTCCTTTCACCCCGGTGTAGAAATATGAAATCTGTGTTATCATACAGACAGGCTCAGGAGGTTTTTTGGTCCCTAGTGTGCACAAGACGCTGGGGAAGAAGCAAAAAATGACCTTTGTACTCAGGAACAGTTGCCCAGGCATGCAGTGTGGTGGGAAAAGGTGCTGCAAGACCATTCAGTGATTCTGTTGAAGTTTAATGCTTCCAACCAACCAGATGGGCAGAGCCCAGAACTGTGGGGATCCCTGAGAAACTAATCCTTGGAGATGTCCACACTCTCCCAGCCATGAACTGTTTTCTGTTTCCTGCCTGTGTGTTGCTGGCTTGGTTGTTGGGACTAAGTTGCCTCTTTTCCAGGCTCACAGCAACACTTGGCAGCTACAGATGCAACCTGTCATCTTGGCTGACTGGAGGTGGTGCTTGAGGTCAGACTCACCTTCCAAAGCCAAGTGTCCCAAGCCAGCTGCATCTGTGCCATCACAGAGACCCTGATGGGACATGAGCCCTGGGGTGTAGCTGATGTCCCTCTACTTCATGCAAACACCTTAAAAACATGTGAATGAGCTTCTAAAGTCTAAATCTAAGACTTGCTAGGAACAAAAGAAGAAGTAGCAGATACTGAAGAAATGCAAGAACTCTGGTAGATGAGATTCAGTGGTGGAGGGAAGTAAGCACATTGCTTTGCAGTCTTTGAGAAGATGGGTCACAGTGGGTCTGCTGGCCAGGTGATATCCCCCTTTCCCTCTCTGCTACCATCATTTCTCCCATGCACACAGGGTGTGCCACACAGTCCCTGTGGTTGTGGGTGAGGAGAACTTGCCACAGAATGGCCCAGCAGAGTGGAAAAGCCTGGGAGAGGGAGATGTGCAGGAGCAGACACCTCACAAAGCACCTGCATCCCCTCCTGCGATGGTGTGGAGAGACCAGGCCGCTGTGAGTCAGTCCCAGGAGAGGTTTGCCCATCCAGCTCAGGGCTGATGGTGGCTTTTTCCTCAGGACTACGTCTTGAGCCACTTGTGTTCCCAATTTCTGGGGCTGCAAGTTTCCTTCCTCAGCAAAGGTCCAACAGGTGCCATAACTGGCAAAAGAGAAAGCCTGGAACATACTCTTAGGGTGGTGTCCAATTAGGACAGTGGCAATCATGCCATGCACAGGTCTGGGAGCTTTAATATATACCCACTGAAGAAGTTAACTACTACATATAACTTTAAAAATGAAAAAAAGAAAATAATAAATAAGAAGTACTCTCTTAGAATGATGCTGTACCACAGCACTCAACAGGATTATAGAGACCTAAGAGACCAATCCCATAGCTTCACAGGGAGGAAGCAAACTGTACTTTATGTTCTGGAGCTGAGGTCTGCATTAGCTGATATTTATGCCAATGTCAGTGTCTTTTAAAGCCACCTCTCAATCCTCTTCACAACCAGAAAAAAAATCAGCCTTTATACACAAAATAACCCTACAGGTCTTGCAACAGGATTGATTACCCTATATGGTGATCAAAAATGTCCTAACTTGAAGATTCAGTTCTCTAGAAAATATGAAGAAAATGTATGTGACATGTTTAGCAATTTACACCACATTTTCAGACATGTCTAAGAACAGACATTTTATTCAAGAAGATAAATAGTTCCAACAGAGAATGATCAGAGCTTATATATACTGAAATCAGAAAGATCAAAACAGAGATACCAAAAGGGAAGAGGCAGTTTCTAACTCTGAACCAAGAAATAAAACAGCTGAGACATGCACCTTCCTAAATAACCAAGGAATGACATTTTATCTGTAAGAAAACAAGACAGTAGAGCTGATAGAATAGTGGAAAGTTAGGAAAACAAGATGACAACTGACAGTACTGCACACTGGGAAATCACACAGCCATCAAGCCCAGTATAGCTGCAGTACTTGAAGCACTGTATTCAGTTTTGATACATTATTATAATTATAGTAATTTAAACACCATGCCTTACAATTGGTTATCTTCTGGTATTTTCTCATCACAGAAAAAGGGAGATGGCTCAGTTATGCCTTCACTCCAGTGATGAAGCTCATCTGAGAAGCTCCTTCCACCCTGTTCCTGCTGGCCAGCTGCTTTTTGCTCATGGCCCTCTCAACCCCTAGTCTCTGCCATGCAGCTATCTGGGGGTTTAAGAACTTATCCTAGTTAAGGGTCAACCATTGTTTCCTGTCTAAGAGGGCCTATTTGAGACCCAGATAATTCCAGTCGGTTCTCCTCAACTGTTCATATGTTTACACTTTGCCACACTGTTGTAGTATCTGAATGCTGTACCATTTGATAAGCCTTACATATGTTCCATCTTCCCAGAACTGGCCATTATATCTATCTCAAGAAAAGCAAATGAGGGTGGGGGTGGAATTCCCAGGTTAATGTATACCCACACAGGATGGCCCACAAGGCATCAACACAATACAAATAATAAATACTAACAAAAATAACATCAGCTCTTACTCATTTTTGCCACAAGAGAAGTGGAAGCGGATTCAAGTGGCTACTTGGTCAGCTTAACAAAAAACAGCTCTGAGGGTTATGATACGGAACACATGAACTGTAATTTTTGGCTAGTGATGAAGACAGTGGTTAAATTACCCAGCTGCCCTACTTTTCTCTCCACTCTTCTATGCTTGGTACTCCTCTTTCAACACTATTGGTGTTTGTTGGACCAGCCTGACCACAGAGCTAACCTGACATAAGACCAGCCCTATCAAATAAGTAAGTGAATGGTTTTATCTTTACTTGGCTTCCTAAACTGACCCACGTCACCACTTGACTCCTGCAGTGTGTCCCAGTTTTTGTGCAATGTTTATGGCTGTAAACATGACAGCAGTACCGTATTTCACATACCAGAAAGCATCACCATCAGCCTAAGTGTGTGTGAACCAGCAAGTATTGGTTTAATTTGTCTGGGTTTGCTAGTATTTGATCTTACAGTAACATCTTTAAAAGCAGTTATGTGATACTGTGGGATTGTTTTGCTTAATGACTTGGCTTAATGACAGAGCTTCTGTGAACAGACAGGACAGAAACTGAATTCCTGTAAGAAATGTACTCAGCAATTTATGCATCAAGCCTGTACCTTGTGCTTGAACATTTCTGCACTTCTTTTCAACAAAACTCCAGTCCCGGAGATGAAGAATCTCTGAGCAAGTGTGATTTCCAATGATTAATTGGCTTTATTGTTAAAAATTCATGTCTTACTTCAAGCCTGAATTGGATTGATTTTTACTTCCAGCAACTGGATCTTCTTGTACTGTTGGTCCCTTGACACTGCTCTATTCCGAGTAACTGTGGAAACAGAGCACTAGAAAAAGCACATTTATAAGCTGTTATTTCACTGTTATCAGTCTCAAATATTGGTGATAAGATGTGCATTCTTGCAAATCTTCATATTGTCTCCTTCACTTCTTTTCTAAGGTCTCTAGAGAGAGCTCCCAGGGAAAACACCCTAAGTGTACCCAATAGCATCTGTTGCTCTGCAAAGTTCATGCAGTCACCCCACCCAAAACCTGGAATGATTTTGTTTTTCTGAGAACAGCATAGTCAGCTGTATATGTATTGTGTGGGGGGTGTTTATCTATTATCTGAAGTGTTAGACAATGGCCACAGCTAGGCAAGAGACATTAGATAGTTGTGATCACAGAGCAGGAATGATGCCAAGATGTCTGTTCTTGGATACTCAAATTATCTGTCAACCTCATCAACAGGCTTACAATCTGGGATGATTTTTCTAAAGTTTGACTGGAAGGGCAAGCTGGTTTTATACCTTTGCAGGAGGAAAACAATATTCTGTTGTATCATCTGGGCATATGTTGTGAAAGCAATTCCCTTACAGGATCAGGGTGACTTCACTGCATGGTGAGAATAGAGGAAACAAAGGAGTTCAGGCTTTCATTGGCATCCATGTAAGCCACCCTGGTTGATGGTTAAGGCTACACCATTAGAATCTCATATATTCTGGGGACAACAGGCCGTACTTATGGTGGCCTTCAAGCCTGTGAGAGAAGCTTTTTTCTTATGGCATTAAACTTCCATGCATAAAGCCCACCTTTTTAGCCATAAACCTGCAGAAAACATTTATGACATTAAGTAAGACAACCCCATAGTAAAACCAGAAAGAAATCCTGTCAAGTGCATCATTTCTTAGGTTTAAGCATCGATGAGACTTCACAAAATATTTTGCCTTTAATGCAACACATATAACACAGACACCATCTTGGCTCAGTGGGACCATTCTACTACCCTCAGCACACTCACCCACTGCACAAACCCTACTGATGACTGATCAGCAACACTACCCCCAATGAGGTCTGACACTGCACAGTGCATGTGCTTCAACTCTATGCAGATGTATGGTAACTAGTATTATATCCAATAACATTTTATTAAATATAATAATAATGAACTAATCAATGTGCCAAAAATTTCCTAGAAAGGAACATCCTGGAATACTAACAGTCTTCCATATTAGATATATAATCTTTGCCATCTTTAAATAAAGTTGTGTGCTACAAGGCTTAGTAAGTTTCTAAGATATGCCCAGGATTTAGTCATATGTAGAAAACAGTTGCCCCACACAGCTGCATGAACGTGTTCTCACTGCCAGCCATGCTGAGCCTCCTTTTGTGTGCTGCTCACTAGCAGCAACAGCTAGGGAGACAAACCTTGCAGGTGTTAAGACGGAGAGCCAGTTTCACTCTCCAAATTTTCCATTTACCTCTATTTACCTCCAGCTGTCTTGGCTCAGTGGGACCATTCCACTATCCCAAAACCTCATCACACTCACTCACTGCACAAGGTCTACTGATGGCTGACCACCAACATTGTCCTCAAATAGGTCTGAGGGTGCACAGTGCATGTGCTGCAACATGATAAATGCCCTTTGGAGCCCAGTCTTACAAGGCACAGAAGCTGAGTCCTGCCCTCTTCCCTTCCAACTCTCTTCTCCTACAGCGGTGAAGGAAATGACTCAGTGAAGCAGGAGCTAAGTCCAAATCCAGTTATCTGTTTTCCATAATGACTTTCATAATTCTTCATCTTTATAGGCACTGTTTATATTCCTTTTCAGAGCAGGGACCTGGGTAAGTACTCTGCACTGCCATAGTCACGATATACATGTACAGTCCATGACAGAACTTACGTGAGTACTCCAGGCATGCTGATGGTACACAGAGACCACACAGCTTCCTCTCATAGGTGAAACACTGTGCCAACAGGCACTGTGAACTGCCCTTTGGGCTGCTCTTGTACACTGTACTGAAGTCATGCTGTTGACACGTAGTGCACCCTTTGTGAGTGGAGGGCAAATAATGACTGACTTCTGCATGAAAGAGACCTGGCACAAAATATGATGTGTCATACTACTACACTCAAGAGCTGTTCATCTGAGGAAAATATGCCACCTGCAATGCAAGACTACTTGCTTGACAGTCGTAATAATGCCTGCCCGAAATCCCAGCCTGAGGTTGTAAATACTCAGTAAATAAGACCCATTGGGCTGCACTGAAGAGTCACGACCAATGTCGTTGCCAGGCTGCTTCAATATTTGAAAGGTCCCTAACAACTGAAGAAAAGGAAACATACCTTCACTATCTTCAGGAAAGATAAAAAGGACACCCTGGGAATTCACAGGACAGTCAATGTCACTGAGGCTGATGCAGGTCCTCTGGAAGCACTTCTCTGGGCACATGAAGGAAAAGAAGGAGTGACTGTGGACAGCCAGAATGGACTGTCTAGGGATAAATCTTGTGTGACATTTTGGTGCCTTCCATGAGAAAATGACTAGAACTGAGGATGAGGGGAGAGTAATGGATGTCATTTACCTTGAATTCAGCAATGCTTAGAACACGATTTCCACAATATTCTTGTATCCAAGTTGGGGTATTATAACCTGGGTGGATAGACCACCAGATGGGTAAACTCTTGGTTGGATGATAGGCCCCAGAGGGTGGTGGATAATGAATCATATTCTGCCTTGAGGCTGCTGACAGGTCCACAGAGGCCTGTCCTGCTTAAGACCTGTATCCCTGACAAGGTGCACAAGGTGACAGGGTTTCATCAAGTTATCAGAAAACACCAACTTACAAGAACCAGTTGAAAATGCATGAGAGCAGGGCTACCATGAAGGACAACCTGGATAGCCAGGAGAAAGAGTTCAATAGTGCCCCTATGCACTTGCAGCAGGAGAAATACACAGCCCTGCCCTGGGCAGACAAAGTCCTAGCAACACTGCCCATAAAGCTGTGTCAGTTCTGGGGAGAAGATCCTGTGCCCTGGTGGGCAGGAGGGTAGATTGTTATCCTCCCAAGGTCACTTTCAGCCAGAATGAGTCTGTACATTCTTTTGTTCAGAGGTCTTGGTGTGAAAAAACACAAAAATTTTCCTTGTGCCCAAAAATTCCTGTAGAACTTCTCATCCTCTGTAGTTATCCATGCCAATCTACTGATAAGATATTATTCCTATGGATTTATTGTGATAGAAGGGTGTTTTTGAGGCTTTTGTCTGCATGTCTTTATGATTATTGATTGCTAGAGATTTCACTCTGCTACAGTGTCAGAAAAAAGCCCTCAGCCTTAGAGTCCTTGATGCCAATTCCTATGTTCTCTGTAGCATTCTGACTTTCTGGTCATTTCCTTTGGTTACAGATCCTTCAAATGTGTATTATGGATCTTTTAATATTATAGAGGAGGATTTCAGAGTCACTGATTACTTCTCTTTCTCTGTTTTGTCTGTCACATTTTCTAAACCCCTCTTTTCCTGATTTAGACAATGACTCCTCAAAACAGCTCCCTGCTGGGCACGTTCCAAAATTAGACAGTCCTGATAACTCCTGACCAGTTTTCATTGGAACTACCCTTGGATTGCAATGCCATTCAGTATGAATTGGTGAGACATGATGTGCATCTGCACAAACAGTGTTCCATTAATAATAGCAATGCTTTAATATATGCATACTAGTAAGCAAGCAGCCTATTACCTTTCACTAGTAATTATCCCTTCTATTTCCATTTCATTGTCACCTTTTTAGATTATATCCAGCCTAAACTGTAGGCTTTTTGGAGGGGATTATTTCCTTTATCTGCTCACTTTAGTGATAATAATAAAATTATGCAGAACTAGTCATAAAATCAGAGGTGGAGCTTCTTATCACCAAGTTTCACATAGCTAAGCACTGAGTGGAAGGGAGTGGATTTTGGCAGGCCAAGGTTTTTGGCAAATCAGTTGACTTGTCTTTGCCCTGCATTGTGATAAATCTTCCAGTCATGTAAAAGTGTCATCTCAAGACACAGAATCTCAGGACTGTTCAGCGGATATGAAAACTAAGTGAAATGTGAGTGTACAGTATAAATCACCGGGAGCTGAGTCATCAACACAGAGTTTTGCAATATCAAAAATGTTTCTCTCTTCCGAAAAGATCCTACCAAGTAAATACTTTAGTATGCAATACTGAGCCTGACTGAGAAAACCCTGATTTCCTTACATGCACATTTGAAGCCAAGGCTCACTCACCCCTTAATTGTATAAGCAGCGTAATGGTGGCCTGGTTTACACTGGTATCTTCTAACTACCATAACAAGTATCAGCCACACTAAGGATGTTCATCTTCTGCGGGGGAGGCAGAGAGAGGGGGAAGGGGGCGTGGCGGAGGGAAAAGGCAAACTGGGACTGTACAAAACATAATGACATACCATATGAAGATCAGGGAATAGAGTAGCTGACTTTTTAAGGGTGATTTTTTTTATTTGCTTTCTGTGATTACAATGTCTCTAACAAGGGCTGTAGTCATGGTCAGAACTACCCTCAGAAAGTAACCATTATACTGAGGAGAGCCTTTGCTGGTTTGATTTTTTCCCAGCACAAACACTTTATGTTTCCTCTGTGTTCCTCTGTTCCTGCATGCAATCTTAGAGCTATGAGTTGCTTATTTGCTTCTGGATGGCTGGGGGGAAAAAAAAAAGAAAAAAAAATTATAAAGAGTATTACTTTGTTGCCCTAATCTTGCTCTTGTAGCTTTTAGTAAAGTGTTAAAAATCCCAAAGGACATTTAGCATGACATATATTTCAGGGGTGTAACAATTTACCCGAAAACAACAAAAGGAATCTGTTGGCTCACTTTAATACCTGTTCTCTTACATGACAAGAATACACAGAATAAAATCAATATTTTTGCTTCAAGTGAAAGTTAAATAATAGATTATTATTGTGCAAATGAAGTTAAAGCAAAATAAACAAAATACATCTTTAAACTCTGTTTGGAACTGTGCTGTTGCCCATTAATTTCAGTTCATGGCATGTATAAAAAGGAAATATCCTTGGCTGAGTCTGGTGTTAATGAATAATTAAGGGTGCTTCTTAGCTTTCATAGCTGGGGGTATCATTCCTAAAAAGAACAGTTTCCAAATACTGCATTACAAAACAGAACACAAGTGTGGGTGCAGCTTACTGAACACAGCCTGAAGTTTTTGCATTTTCCTTTCAACTAAAGTACCAAAGACCTGTTCTTTCCTCTTTAATTCATATTAGATAAACTCATAAGGCACATGAATATATCAGAAACTTCTCTGAATGGTGTTTTACCTTGCTTCCCTCTGTTTAATTTCTGAAAATACAAATTAAGCAGTTGGGTTTTCTTCTCTGTACACAAATTTGATTTTTATGAATTTGCTATTCAAGAGTTTTCTCCAATAGTAATTCTTTGGTCTTGTCACTCTGCTCAGCAGATGGTAGGGAGAGCTGACTAGACTGAAACCTCAGCCAAACTTCTTCTTAGGCACAACACACATTATGAAAATTTTCCTTAATTTTCCAATGCCATGCAAAAGCTATAAGCATTGTCATACTGGTTACACACGAATTATGACGGTCTCAAAACTTCTGACAGATCCCGTGAGTCAGATAATAAGAGTATGACATGACATACCAACATTACCAAAGACAACATGTCAAAGAGTCTTGTAACTCTGCACCTGTCCTCCCTGCAGTACTGATGGAACATGCAATTAGGCTCTGGGTGTGTAACATAACCTGTGCTATGCAACACGCTTCTGGCATGACTGTATCACTCTTACGCCTGTACGTTACCATTCATGCACTGTAAGAAGCTTTCTCATTCAATTAACATACTAATTTTATAATTTAACACTGCTGTGTGGCATTGCAAGGAAACTAAATATGGCAACTGAAATGGATGGATGCCAGAAAGTGGACATCAGAAAGGGATTATTTGGCATGCTTTAAGGGTCCAAGTGTTGGTACCTTTCTGATCTCAAGTTTAAGGCAAGGGTGTTTGATTTTTAACCTTATTCGTTTATGGGCCTGGCTGTTTAGACCTTCCTGGCAAGAAAATGTGATAATGTAAGTCACTGTGGACTAAGCAAGCTCAGGTCAGGAGTTAGAAGTCTTAGCAGAGTTACAGCTGGAGCATGCTAACTGAAGCTGCTCTCTCCTGCTGACTTTCTGTCAACTGAAAAATTACACCAAAATGACCTCAAAAATGACTATTCAAACGACAGTCCAGGTGTCTCCAGGTGAGTAGAGGAAATGGGCTTAGACAATGTTACTGACACAGAACTGAAGGAGGGTAAACAAGAGGACATCATGAAGGTACCTGAAACATATCTGTGCAGAAATTCATCTCAGATTGATGGCACCCCCAGCACAAAAGCTCAGATGACATACATAGCAGGGATTGGATGTCCCTGTGAAACAGAAGCAAATGCTGCATGTCACTGCTAGCACAGTCCAGTGGTATTAGGGAAACATGACAAACTGCATAACCTACCCCTGCCTATGGCTACAACAGGAAGGCTGTGCTTTCACTGCAGAATATCCTGGTGATCCTCACACTCATTCTATCAAGATTCTCAGTGTTTCTTTCACACCGTTGTTGCCACATGTGAACTTTTTGCTACTGCTACAGCTTTCAAAGCTGTGTTTCTTATACCTTTTTCATAATTACTGAGTAATTACAGCCTATTGAGACAGATTCCATATATGAGCTTTTCCAGCTACATTGATAACCACATGAATTTGCACCAACTCACTTTCCCTCTTTACCATGACTCTAACAGTTGACATTAAATGTAATGTTTCAGCAGGAAGCCAGGAACCATCACTGTAATTAATTTCTGAAGTATAAAAAATATGATCTTAAGCATTGCAGCCAAGATAGAAAGAGAGAATTCTCGCACAGAACACTAAATAACCTGGGAAGATCCCACTATATCAAATAATTTTCTCAAATACAGCCATAGACAAAACCCTAACTCAATAACATTTTGCTACAATTATGACACTTTTGATCCATGATCCTTGAAGTATTTATTGAATGTTGAAATAAATTTCTCAAAGTCAGGCTTGGATCTAGCAATAAGAATTGGCATCAGAACTGAGAAGACAATTCTTAACAGTGGGCAACTAACATCCTCAAAATTGCCAGTCCCTAGACTATATTAGACACTCTATGGTAATAAAAGCTTGTAGCTACCAATACTAATATACATGTCAGAAGAACTACACCTTTTCCTTAAATCAATCTATCCTTACTATGAAGTACCTATAGAATCTATTTTTTGTGTGATAATTTTTCTCCCCCTCAAGAAAAATCAAACCCTCGTCATTAGATCTTAGAGACCACCACAAAAAGAATGCACTGGTGTTTATAGATATTTTCAAAATACCACAGTTTAGAAAATGTTTTACTCAACAAGGATTACAGTTTCAGTGATACTACACTTCAGTAAACAATGAAGGGTGACTTTTCAGTAGTTAATCTTTTATGGCATTTTGATGTCAGTTCAAAACAAAGCCTTCCTCTGTGTTCCATCAGGTGTGGAACATGAAACCACACAGATGACATATTAAAGTCACTGAAGAAACACAGTAAAAGTTCCTGGAGAATGACAGATGTTTTAAAATATAAAATGTAGCTTCCTACATTAAACCACTGTTACATCCAGCCTGGTCTCATGTCTCCTCCAGCAGCTAACCAATATTCATTGCTTCTGCTGAAAGAGTAAATAAATAATGCCTGTTGGTGTAGAAACACTTAATCAAAGGTGAAAGGAGAAGAGAAGAGAAATTGTTGATCTGTGTGAGGCTTTCGGACCATAACTCTGCCTTTTACCATCACTGGGATAATTAGGAAAGTGCAGCAGAAATAGCATCAGCACAGTCCTTAAGGCAGACATCTTGACTTCTAAACTCAGCTAAGTTCTGAGTCTGATCATTATGTCAAAGCTTCTGTCATTTTAGAAGAACTGATCTCTCCTTGGAGCCACCACTACTTGCAAAGCCTTGAAATATATATTTGCAGAGCTGTACTTACTCTAGCTCCATAGAAATGGTATCTTGTAGGGCCTATTCTTTAAGGCCCCTTCCCTATACCAGACATGACAGTTTCTGAGTGCACTCCAAGTACCCATTAATGTGCTGTCTCATGTATTAGGGCATGGCCTTGCAAAAAACCTGCATTTGTTTTTTATTATAATGCCCAAGAAGCTGTCAAGACCTTATCATTCTTGAAGTGTTCAGTGAACAGTTAAACCCATAAAACAGGAATTCATACACAGCTGTTAGTCATCCTGAGATCATGATGTCACACTCTGCTCACTCGCCAATGTAGTACACACTGGGACACTTACCCCATTATAAAGGATTTTTCATGGCAATTTCACACTTCCTCAGACTCACCAGCTAGAGGTATTCATTCAAGGTCCTCCATCCTAATGATCACAGGGGGCTGTTGATTCCTTTGACAGAAGAAAAGACCAATTTCATTCTGGGGTTTTGGGGTTTTTTTCATTATTGTCTGAACTGCTTGACAGAAAACAGCAGGCCATCCCTTCACTAGCAAAGATAGGGTGACACAGTGCTCAAACTAGTCCCTCTGCTCTGCCATTTGTAAGTCATTCCTAACCACAGTAGAAACTTCTGAGATGATATCTGAACCACAGTCTTGTCATGAAGCTTGTAGTACTCTGGCTTCCAAAGCTAACAGAGCTGGATGATGCTATTGCCTGTCAATCCTAGTACACTGCAGAAGTCAACCACTGATGACCTTTTAAGGTCTTTTTCAATCCAAACCATTCTGTCACTCTATGGTGCAGGTGTCACAAGGTCCTGCAACATGAATCCCCCACTCACACATCACAGTGAAGCAAACTAGTGTTGAGCTTGTGGGGGAAATATTAAATATATGAAGTGTTTCCCAGCAATGATCCAGATGCAGAGAGGATTTCTGTTATTAAGCATTGAGGGCAGGTGGTCTACTGACCAGGACTGAGAGCTGCAGCATTTAACCACACAATCACAGAGTACTGAGTTTGGAAAAGATCCCCAAGATCATCAAGTCCAACCTGTGACCAGTCACTACCTTTTCAACTACAACACAGCACTGAGTGCCATGTCCAGTTGTTCCTTGAACACCTTCAGGGATGGTGATTTCACCATATCCCTTGGTAGCCCCTTACAATGCCTGACCACCCTTTCCATGAAGAAATTCTTCCTGGTGTTCAGCCTAAACGTCCCCTAGCACAGCTTGAAGCCTTTTCATCTTGTCCTGTCACCTGTGAGAAGAGGCTGATGCTGCCTTGTTGCAGTCTCCTTTTAGGTAGAAGGGGAGTTGTCTACCTGAAATGTTTTGCTTATTTTAATGCAGAGCAGTATTTCAGATTTGTGTCTTTATGTGAACTGCTGCCTAAGAGATCCTGGCAAAGGTTTCAGAAGATGCTTTGAAGACAGTGTAGACAGGAGTGGCAGCATGACAGCAACCGAACACACTGAGGCAGACATGGATGTTGAATTCTTTTTAATGAGAGATGCTCACTGCAAAATGGCATTTCTAGGCCAGAAATGCAGCCCAGGACTGCTGGAAGTAATCTGACTAACTTTACTTTTTGTATATGCCTGATTTAGGAGATAGGTTTGATAGCTGAGAAGAAGAGTAATGCTCCTCCCCCAGTCTGAGCAATGAAATACACTGAGCACTCCCACAAGAACTGAAATACAGAATACCTGTGTTGACTACAGAGGGACCCTGACTCTAAATACCTGGAATTAAACAATGTGTGTGCCTCCCTTGTGATTAAAAACACATGATGACCACTGAAAGGTGTAGAATTTGATAACCTCACTACCTGTGCAGCATAGAAGGGGCTTGTCATTGTTGTTCAGATTTAGACTCAAGTCACTATATTTAAGTGATCCTGGAATTGTTTGGTTCATCCAGCATTGCTCCGGTCATTCCAGACAAGCAAATGCTGTGTTTTTCTTTTTTCTTTTGATCCATAGAGGTATGACAGAAATATTAGTTTTTTCACCTCAGAAGAATGCTAATCTTTTGTCATCACTTTCCTGCCTAAAGTCCTTAAAATGTCTTATCAAATCATATATACCAAAGTAAGAATTCAGTAAAAATTATAGCAACAACAACTCCACTGCCTTTTTTATTAAGCCGCTGGAAAGATACAAGGTGTTGGTATGCTTCAGACACTAGAATGAAAGGTATCATAGTTAAGGCAATCCCTTACTGTGCCAGAAGTCTCCATGACTGTGACAAATAAAACTAAGAAATGCAAAATTAAAGAATTGCCATTATAATTGTTATCTTAGTAATGAATGCTTTAGCCTGGCTAAGACTTTGACTGACTGAAAACTTGTTTTGACCTCTAAACCAGACTGAAGTGGAAGATGAGCAAAAAGATCTGTGGTATTATTCACAGTATGTCCTAACACACAAGCAGTTTAGGATGGTAGTGAGCTATTATAAAGAAAGTTTTATGGCAACAGGTATTTTGGTGGGGATATGACTGGAACACTTTCAGATCTTAAAACTAAATCTGTGCACTTAAAAGAAGGTAGTATTGTATTGAGTCCTTGTAAACTGTGGTTTGAATGTGTTCTCCCACTACTGTCTATAGTTTTGATCAGAAGAGGAGTGCTACGGTGAAGATCCTCTCTCAAACATGAAAGCTAAGAGGCCCCACAAAATGTATGACAAGGTTGGCAATGTCCATATAACTTGCCCGAGATGATGTGGTTTCTGCAACATTTCCAGAGTAGAATTCTCTGATTTTGGGTACCTGTGGAGCCCAAGAAAAAACAAGCCTGTCAATTAAGGCTAAGCTCTTTCTAAGGCTATATGCATATTACTACTCCATGCCTTAGTTTTCTAAGGTCCACAGTATCCCTGCAAACTGTCATATAAAAAACTGCACCATAGATTAAAGAGAAAGCAGTGGCCCATAAGCCATCCTGAAGAAACAACCGAACAATCACTATTTTCATACATATGTCTTTATGGTAAGGATATACACTTCAGAATGGCCCTTCAGCTCTAAGATGAAAATTGGTAATACACTCAGTAAGTACTATATGAATATGGCTGGAGAATTAAATTAGGCTTGATGGAAAGAAGAGCAGTGAAGGCAGAGCATAAAAATATGTACCACAGGTAACACACCTCTAAAGGGACGCATTAAAAGCCTATTAAATAGAAATGTCAGTGAGAGAGAAGGTCACTTCAAAAAGTCATTATTGAACCCTGGAAAAGGCTGTTGATGATGTCTTGTGTAGTGTTTCATTGGTTAGACTAGCCAACAAACTGAAACATTTCCTTAATAACCAACATTATCTGCAATTTTTAAAAGGTTAACCTGCCCCTCCCCTATGATTTCACTGAGAAACACTGAAACAGATCCATCTATTTGGCCTTGTACCTTTCACTGCAACCATTCTCAAATGCTATGACTCAGCCAAAATGCAGATATTCTCTGAGGCAGTGCTTTATGCTTTCACCAAATTTCTACAGCTATCATACCTGTGGCATAGGCTAATACTATGTTATTACGCCACCTAATGTCAGATCAATTTATAAAGTGGCACATAATAAAACTAATCTTAAGGACATAATGGAATAAAAACTTTTCTCTCATGTTTCTAAAGATTTTATGTGTCTCCAGGGTTGTCTGTGGTTAGCACATCTTCATAGCATCACTTTTAAATGGGTTTTCTCCACCACGCAACTGGCCCCAGGACTGCAGTCACCTTCCACTGTCACTGTGATGCCTACTCTGTTTAATATGAGGTTTGCAGAAGTATTTCAAAAAGCATTCTTAATATTAGAATGCTATTACTCAAGTACTTGAACTTCTTTCAGGGGTCAGTTGAGACACATGTGTTTTTCATACCAAGAAAACCCAANCAAAACAAAAAAAACCAAAACAAAAAAAACCAAAACAAAAAAAACCAAAAAAAAAAAAAAAATTACCTGATACTTCCTCCTCAAGAAACAAGGTGTGTAAAAACAACGCTCAGATCTTTAGTGTTATATGTCAACAACAACATACCACACATACATGTTTTTTTCAAGAAAGATGGCATGATAATCTGCAGTGTTTGGGAACAGTTACAAAAAATATTTTAAGTTCACAAAATTTCTGTGGCAGCATAATAATGTAGTTATCACTGACTGCCTCTTTTTTTTTTTTTCCCCTTCTTCTTTTTTTCCTTCAGAAGGAAGTAAATTAAACAGTAAAGAAAATACACAAAAATTCCATGAAAGCATTGCACTTTTACTTCAAGGGCTATCACTAAAGCAAATTACCTTTTTTGAGATGTTTCTAATCTGAAAGAGGTGCTGTTTCTTTAGGCTGATACAAAAATCCCTTGCTGGGAGGTACCTGGAGGTCTGAAGCCCTTCTTTTTCAGTTCCTGTGGGATTCTTCTGCTTACACTGCTCTTGAAGAGGAAGCTGTTCGCCTAGATGTGTGACAATGACAGCACCTAGTGGAGCTCAGCTATGACCTGCAGCCTGTCACAGCCACTGCAGGATTTGCATTACTCGGATGTGTGCTTTTCTACAAATGCTG
>VXBX01002734.1:180234-217494 GCA_013400415.1 Scytalopus superciliaris
TGGGCGTGCCTCACGGGCGGGAGGCGGCGGGGCTGTGAGGGGCTGAGCGGCGCCCCGGCCGGGTTTGTGACCGGGAGCTCTGCGCGGTTAAACACATTTGATCCTGGCAGGAACCCCTCATGCTGCGTGTTTCGCTTGCTGAGAGCGGCGCTCCCTCGAGTTCCTGGAGAGTGAAACTGGGTTATATCCTTCAGACTGGTTGCTTTTCCTTAAAAAACGTTTAAGGTTTCCTTTTATCCCCACCAGACTGGTATTTCTAGGCCACGGTGTTTCAGTTTTAAATTGGAAACTTAGAATGTGGTTCTGATGTTTGGTGATTGACACACCCCTAAGAAACTAGTGGTACCTGAGGTGACCGCTGAGCAGTTCAGTACTTTTAGCTGTGTTATTTGAAATGAACTTAGCGGGAGTAGTTGCAATTCTATAGCTGTTGTGTTGCATGAATGCATGGTTATATTGCATTAAAGAAATTGTAGTGAGTGGTGCACACCAGTGCTATTAAATTGCAGTTCTGTGCCATACCCTTTAGCACAGTGTTAGGATACAGATCCATCCCCTCCTTCCTTCCCTTCTGATTCCGCTCTTCCACACCAAGTCTGTTGGATGCAGAACTGATGGAGGGACCAGCAGGTTGTCCAAAGGGTTTTCTTTCACAAGCCCTTGTTTTGGTCCACTGTTTCTATCTATCTGCACTCCTGGCACCAGGAGGTTCCCCCCTACTTTGTTCTCTATGTATTTTATACCTTATTCCCTGTTTCGTTTCCTGGCCTTTTCATCTCTCCTGCTCTTCCCAGACTCCTCTCAAACAAGCAGCTCGTCCTTGGTTATTTTTTCCTCCACTGGTTCCAGTTACATCCATACCTGAATTTTTTCTTTCCCCATGTGTTACCTAAGCAATATTAACCTCTTGTGTTACTGACACTTACTGATACTTACATGAAGAGAGCCTTCTGTCACAAGCTTCCCTTATTTGCCCTACAGTTTATGTTGCTTGCATTTCATGTACATAATTTTTTTGATAGAATTATCTCACTTTAGCTTTGACTCTTGTAGCTGATTTTAATTAAAAACAAATATTCTCTTACCTTGTGCACAGCTGAGCTACAATATAGCCTGTTTTGCACTCATACTGTATCTCTGTCTTTACATAGTTTTTGTTTCACTCCTGGTTCCCATCAGAAACAGCTGATTTAAGAGACCTGGTAGAAGGGTGTTTTGCTCCCAACTAGCCTATGCTCATACAGCCTATACCTATAATCTGTTGCATCCGTTCAAGAGAAGAACACAGCATAGTTTGGGTAGCCTTCTTCTGTAGAAAATTCAGTCCAAGGTGCAAGTGCTAGAAATTACAAAGCTATTCCTGTTGAACCTGAATTTCAGCCTTTTCCTTCAACATTTTTAGATAATAGAGAGAGTTTTTAACTAAGCCATATTCTCTGTAACTTCCAGACAGTTGGAGTGTTGAAAACATCACAGAACAATATGTTTGCAGCTTTAAAGTACCATTCAACAGACTACTTATATGAGGTATCATTTTATTATTTCTCCTAATAGTCTGAATGAAATATAGCAGTAACTGAAGAAAATACTGAGTGCACATTTAAAAATATATCAATAACTACTGTCTTTGAAATTCTATTTCAGAGAGGTTGCTGTGCTGCACTTGGATGCAGTGAAATGATTACAGGGTTTTTTTCAGAAAAAAATTAAATTACAATTTTGCTAAAACTGAAGAGCATCCAGTATTTTTAGTGTCTGTTGCACTTATGGTTTACTTATAATGCATTTACAACTTTCCTGCTTAGAGCGTTCTTTGGCAAATACACTGTGCCTTCTAATGCATTAAATTAAATTAAATTAAATTCATTTCTTTCTGAAGAATAAATCCAGTTTTCTAGCTACTTTAGTGTGGGATAGTGATACACAATGGTAATGCTATATTACCTAATGACTGTAGGGAAGAGTTTCTGTAATGTTTTAGATTGAATTCATGGAAAGAAGATGTTTTTTCACACCTACAATGAATATTTTGGCTTTACAGATTTTGCTCAGTTAAGATCCAGAAGCCTTATGAAGTCGTTTTTCTTTGTATCTCCATGTTGCTAACTGCTTATTCCTGGGGCATGCTGTTGTAATTGGGTTTTTACTTATTTATGTTTTCAAAGAAAGGCCCCGGGCCAAATAAAAGACTTCTCTGTCAGAGTGGTGCTCTTTCAAGAAACGCTATTTCTAGCACGTGAGCAGAAGAATAAGGCAGCAAGACAGGATGCTTTCAAGAGCACAGGCAGAGTACAAGGTCACACACACGCACTCCTGGCACACAGATGGAGGTTTGCAGCCCGGGAAGTGGTCCAGCAGTAGTACTTGCCCTTACACTGGGATCCATGTTAGGAAACATTGCCCACATCCCTTTCCTTAGGGTACAGGAATTGTTCCATATAGTCCCTATATATGTGCCTGCTGTTTTCTTAGACTGTAGTAACCAGAACTTTCTCTGTTGTAATTCCAACAGCATGCAATCTGTTGTTCAGTGTCCGTGTGAAAACCTTGCAGCAGTTCCATTCAGTTTGATCCTCAGATGTTTCCATATTACCTGCAAATAAAAAATAGATGTGTCAGTTAGCACAACGCGTTGTGGTCTGTATGAAACAGAAAAGGGTTACGTGGCTTTTCTTGTCTGGGTTTTGAGGAGGATGACAGTGCTGACAGCAGGACAAATGAAAATGGTTAGAAGGGCAATGCTGGGTGACCTGCTGAATGGCTGCTCTGGAACAGTGTAAATCTTGCTCTGTAATGCTGGCAGAGGGGGTAAGGGATGTGATTACACATTTAAAGGTATTACAGATCTGGCTGTGCAAGGGATGTGCCATGCTCAATCTGCAGCTTCCTGTCCTCTCTTGTGCTCTTGTGCCTAGCTCCTACCCTCTAGAGAAAGTTAACATTGATTTTTGCTGGATCAGGTGTTCTTGGCTAAAGTTTTCAGTTCTCAGGAAATGCTGGAATTCAATAAGCTTATATCAAACTGATTCCTGCACACATCTGGCTCAGCTGGATGTGGGATCCTGCTCTTAATGTGCTTAATATGCATTTATATTAATTCCAGATATAGTTTTTCCAGCTGCTCTTAGTAAGTGTATCTCTGAAGAAAGGAGCCTTTTCAGTCATTAAATATGCAAGACTTAGATACTTCATGGTACTGAGTGTTGTAGGTGTGATCACAAAGTCATTTTAGAAGTTCCAGGTTTTCTAATATTACAAACTGACAATACATGCAAGCTGTATGGAACTCATAAAAATTCACATAACAGCTTTCAGTTAGAAGAGGAATTTGCAGAGATTTTTATATTTCCTGGAGACACAGGGGTAAACATACACTGATTAAATGCCATAACCATTAATAATGGCCTTGAAAAACACTTCTATATATTTAAGAAAGGCAGGAGAGGTTGTGTGATATCAGACTTTATAAAGGGAACTCATTCATCTTAACCTTTACACTTAAAGCAATTTCATTTAAAATTTTTTGTAAAATGGACAGTTTGCCTGGTTTGTTACCTGTAGTGATAGCTCTATGATGTATTTATTCCACGTCACAAATATCAGTGACACAAAACAACTTCAGCTAATAAGCTAAAGTTAGCCTCAGTAAAACTGCATATCAGTGTTTAAAATTTCTTTCTGTTCTCTGTTGTATTATTACTTTTATTTATTTGTTCAGTAGCTTCTACTTCTACAGTACCAGGTCATTCTTCTTTAACATAAGAGTACTTTGAGAGCTCTTATGTCACCATTCTGACATTGTGTTTTAATCAAGAGAAGGATTGTCATCAGCTCTTTCTGCTTCTGTGGTCTCTATCAGGAACCTCACTTTATTTTGTAATAAATGCAGTTGTTTCAGATGTAACTTCAATACCAATCACCTAAACCAATGTATGGCCAGTAACATGTGGAAGACTTAAGGTTTAAATATAAAAAATAATATTCTTGGAGAAAACACTTAAAAACAGTGGGAATGTTTCAAATGGATCTGTCTCTCATAATTTTATCACATGCCTTGTTTTGTGCAGAGCATGGCAAGGCAGAAGTTTTCCATCTGGAGATTATCACTCTGCTTTCCTCCTTGTTTACATCAAGATGAAAAGTATCATCTCACAGGACTGTTTGCTGATGATAAGTATAGGAAGCCATGGACTAGAAGTAGGTTATATAGTCCTTAAGTTTTAGTTTAGGTTTACTGTGGATAAAGGAAAAGCCTGTGTTTGTCCATAATATGATGTCTGGTAAAAAATAATGGTTTCCAGAAGTAGCACTATGTCAGTTCATAGAGCTCTTGAAGGCAGAACATATTCACTGCCCAAGTAGAAACAAGTGGGTGACGGATATTTATTTGTGTATGGCACCATAAACAAGGGCTGTATTTGATTAGTTTGTAGAGATCTCTGGAAAACTTTCTGTCCAGAGAGATGGTTATGAAGAACAGCAATGATCAGAGATAAGTAAAATACTAAATCTGGTAAATTGGGAAACGTTCAAAGGATGATATAAGGTCAGGAGATACGGAAAAAAAAGTAAGGGTTTCCAATGACAAGGGTAAACATATGTATGAAAGTATTTGCATCTTTCTGGTGTATTTGCATTACTTTTGCTAATGGGAACTAAAAGTGTTTCTTCTATACATCCTGTGTAAGGTTTGGTTAGCCTCTGCAGTGATTTGATCAATACATAAAAATTAGTTTTAATATTTTCTGTCTGACATTTTTTTTTTTCTTTTTTGTCTCAGTTATGTCAACACCGAACATGACCACTGTTTCGGTATTGGATCAATGGAAGAGAAGCTTACCTGTGGAGGATTTCCTGGAAAAGTCAGTAACCTTAAGTTAAAAACATGTGTGATTGCTTTGATACCATTCAGGTGCTTTGTGAATCGTACACTCACGATGATAACAGAATAGAGAAATGTTTTCTGACAGTAGCAAGTGTGCTGTGTGCTGGAGCTGTGCACGGTAGCAAGTAGCTTAAAGATAGTTTTTTCACTAAAAGTAATACCGTGTTTTTATGGAGTTCACTGCTTCTTTATATATATTTTTTAATGGTTGTGTAATCTATTTATAGCATTGGAGAAAGTCTCTGAAAACTGTTAATGAACATTAAAATAAACCATGAGTACATTTTCCCCCTTCTCTCTAAGACAGTTATATCTTGTAACTATAGATGGAGCTATTCAAAGACGGGTGTTTATAAATCTTGAAAAAGTGTAAAAGGCAGCTCTAAAAAGTCAAAATCATATTATAGCAATTAAACGTAGATGTACGTATTTTAAAATGTCATGTACAAAGTCAAAAGTATCAAATGAACTCTGAAATTGAGTTAGTTTTTAAAACAGGTTTGCAACACAGCCTTTACAACATATATAAGACATTAGAGAAGATTATGGTTCTGCAAAATCTGTGTGTATTTCTGCTTTCAATCATCAGTGTGAAAGAAAAAGATAATTTACATTTATGTTTTTGCAGGGCTGTCTAAAATCTCTGTTATTTTCATATCTACATTTAAAAATAATGTGTGTGAAGCAAATTTATGATTGAAGAATTTAAATAATCATTTACAGGAATGTCAGTGCCAGGATTTTCAAAAATTATTAGAAACAAGTACTAAAACATTCAGCTGTTGTTGTTTCAAGCAATGGTAGACATTTTTTTCTGGAGCACAGTGTTTGCTGCTGGGTATGACTCATAGGAGAGCTGGAACTGTAGTCCTGAAGTTAAAAAAAAAAAAAGTCTAACTATCTAGTTTAAAGATTCTACACTGACTTATGATTTGGCATAATAATTTCTCCATGAATGTTCCAGATGTGCTGCTGTGTATCACAGTTATTATTGAGTTCAGTATCTTTGGATTGCTTGTCAGATGAATTAATACAGTATATTCTAAGACTCTGCTCGGAAGATGACTTTGTTCTGTTGTAGCAGTAGGCATAAGTTTTTACTACTAAGTAGAGGCTTTGCATAGGATTTTTTTGCTTTTCTGTGTGTCTAAATATTTAGGTAACTAGGTTAGAAGAGGTGATATTTTGAAATAAGCTTATCAATTTTATGGTTTAGGTTTGTGATTTTTTTAAATATCTCTTGTTGTAAGCCAGTCAGGAGTGTAAGCATTAATGACTGATCAAACTTGCCAGTGAAGTGGCTTAATATATTAGTGAAAACTGGTTCTAAGTGTCAGGAGAAGGTAAGATAAGAAGAGGACAAGGAACAAGCGGAAGAAAAGCACTGAGTGGGTGAAAAACATTAAGATGAAGGCCCTGACTGCCTAGGCAGGTGTGAGAGGACACCTTGCAGTAAAGGATATAAGAAAGTGAGTCTGTAATTCCTNTATTTTCTGTCTGACATTTTTTTTTTTCTTTTTTGTCTCAGTTATGTCAACACCGAACATGACCACTGTTTCGGTATTGGATCAATGGAAGAGAAGCTTACCTGTGGAGGATTTCCTGGAAAAGTCAGTAACCTTAAGTTAAAAACATGTGTGATTGCTTTGATACCATTCAGGTGCTTTGTGAATCGTACACTCACGATGATAACAGAATAGAGAAATGTTTTCTGACAGTAGCAAGTGTGCTGTGTGCTGGAGCTGTGCACGGTAGCAAGTAGCTTAAAGATAGTTTTTTCACTAAAAGTAATACCGTGTTTTTATGGAGTTCACTGCTTCTTTATATATATTTTTTAATGGTTGTGTAATCTATTTATAGCATTGGAGAAAGTCTCTGAAAACTGTTAATGAACATTAAAATAAACCATGAGTACATTTTCCCCCTTCTCTCTAAGACAGTTATATCTTGTAACTATAGATGGAGCTATTCAAAGACGGGTGTTTATAAATCTTGAAAAAGTGTAAAAGGCAGCTCTAAAAAGTCAAAATCATATTATAGCAATTAAACGTAGATGTACGTATTTTAAAATGTCATGTACAAAGTCAAAAGTATCAAATGAACTCTGAAATTGAGTTAGTTTTTAAAACAGGTTTGCAACACAGCCTTTACAACATATATAAGACATTAGAGAAGATTATGGTTCTGCAAAATCTGTGTGTATTTCTGCTTTCAATCATCAGTGTGAAAGAAAAAGATAATTTACATTTATGTTTTTGCAGGGCTGTCTAAAATCTCTGTTATTTTCATATCTACATTTAAAAATAATGTGTGTGAAGCAAATTTATGATTGAAGAATTTAAATAATCATTTACAGGAATGTCAGTGCCAGGATTTTCAAAAATTATTAGAAACAAGTACTAAAACATTCAGCTGTTGTTGTTTCAAGCAATGGTAGACATTTTTTTCTGGAGCACAGTGTTTGCTGCTGGGTATGACTCATAGGAGAGCTGGAACTGTAGTCCTGAAGTTAAAAAAAAAAAAAGTCTAACTATCTAGTTTAAAGATTCTACACTNAGTAGAGGCTTTGCATAGGATTTTTTTGCTTTTCTGTGTGTCTAAATATTTAGGTAACTAGGTTAGAAGAGGTGATATTTTGAAATAAGCTTATCAATTTTATGGTTTAGGTTTGTGATTTTTTTAAATATCTCTTGTTGTAAGCCAGTCAGGAGTGTAAGCATTAATGACTGATCAAACTTGCCAGTGAAGTGGCTTAATATATTAGTGAAAACTGGTTCTAAGTGTCAGGAGAAGGTAAGATAAGAAGAGGACAAGGAACAAGCGGAAGAAAAGCACTGAGTGGGTGAAAAACATTAAGATGAAGGCCCTGACTGCCTAGGCAGGTGTGAGAGGACACCTTGCAGTAAAGGATATAAGAAAGTGAGTCTGTAATTCCTAGAAATTGCCAAATGACTTAATCTGATAAACCCCCTTATGAGCTTTATTACATGCACTTAATAACCATGCTTATTTTGATGGTAGGGCATAACTGTCTGTATTTCAAAGACACTACTGAGACTTTTGCTTTATATTGTAAAGATCTATTTGAAGCTAAATACATTAAACCTAATGTAGTGCTTTCTGTGTTCAAAACACTGTAGAAGCATGACTTGAACATACGTTTCCATACGTGATCTGCATTTAAAATATTTACTGCTTTCCAGACCAGCCTTTCTAAAGGTTTGACTTTGGAAAAAGTGACCCATGTAGTCTCAAATCAGCAACTCACTTAGGTATATTCCATGTATAAAACTATAGTGAATTCTATCTATAGAACTATGGTGAAATCCATTGATTTCAGTGAAACTGGGTCGTGTGTAATTGGTCAGTGTTTGTGGATTATCAAAGGCTTATTCCGTAGGAAAGTTTGGGTATTAGTTATTATCAGTGCTGCATGGTTATTGCTTGTGAACTACCTGTAGTTTCAAAATTAACTTCTGAGCTGTACTTAAAATCTTGTAAAATAGTTGATTATTTTAAAGATGTATAGCAGAGATTCCTTGCTCTTGCTGTCTACACATGAAGGCCTGTACTGAAATTCAGAGGTGCACTCAAATACTGATTCCATTTCTGAGAATTACCTTTAGATGACTAGCAAATAGCAAGAAATGGGGCAATGCAGAATATTATTAAAAATATGTATAAATCCATAGTATGCACAGTTGAGAAATCTATTGTCTGACAGGAGAATAGTAAGTTCAGTAAGTACAGAATGAGCTGATTTGTGTTCTTCAGCAATGTCAGCACTCATCAATCAGAGTCAGTATATTGTTGCAGTCAATTTATGTGGATAACACACCATTGACACATATTTTAATTAACAATTACAACTGTTTTGTCCAGATACATACTTAGCTCAGTACTATGATGACTTTTTTTTTTCTGCAGTCAAATGATTTTGCTCTTTATTTGTCAAACAAGGTTTGGGGTTTTTTTTCCTAAAGAAACAATAGTAGTACTGAGATTAGTATGAAAAATGACAGGAAGTTAAAGTGGTTTTGTTTCTTCACTTATCATGTCTTTTTCCTGTTGCTATTACTTGCAATTTCTTGGCTGGACCCCAGGTGCTCACCAAGGCACTCTGTCATTCCCCTTCCCAGCCAGACAGGGGAGAGAAATTAAGATGGAAAATGATTCATATGTTGAGATAAGGCAGTTTACTAAAGCAAAAGTTTATGCACACACAAAGAGGAAAATAACAAGGTTTGTTCTCTACTTCCCACTAGCAAGCAATGTCTGGCCACATCCCGGGAAGCAGGGCTTCAGCATGTGGAGCTGTTTTTCAGCAGACAAACACTGTAAATAACAAATGCCCTTCCACTTCTTCCTCCTTTCCTTAGCTTTCATAGCTGAGCTGATGTCATATGGTGTGGACTATCCCTTAGGTTAGTTTGGGTCAGCTGGCCTAGTTGTGTTCCCTCCCAGGATCTTACTCTCAGCTGGGGCAGGGAGGAATGGTGAGAGACAGTGCTGATGCTGTGCTAGTGCTGCCCAGCAGTAGCCAAAACACTGGTGTGTTACCAGCAGCTTTCTAGCTACCAGTGCAAAGCACAGCACTGTGGGGAAATGAACTCCATGCCAGCCAGACCCAATACAACAAGTATACATTTAAATTTTTGCCTATATGTTATGACATAATAATAACAACAACAGCTTTTTTCTGGCTGTTATCCTTTTGTTCAATTTAATGCTGGGTGCAAACTTAAAGGGCTTTTTATTGGGGAAGAATTGAACATGTAATTTGACTGTGGATCTAATGAATACCAGTAACAACTCTGTAATTTCTAGTCTTCAGTGAATACAGTGATTGTCAAAGTTCCTAGAGTATCTCTGTGAGTGCTTTTGATTCACTGGGGAGTCAGGGAATTTGTGACATTACTTTTACAACAGCTTAAGTGTCAGATATTTTTTTCTGTTTTTTAGGAAGCCTATCTCCTCTGAAGAGCTCCAGATTAGTAAAGAATTAATAGAAGTTATTCCAAGTTCAAATCCCTGCTCTCAGACTGATATAGAAGACCCTTTTTCACTCATGAAGAATTGTTTTAGGGAAGAATCCACCAAAGACAAATATTTAAAGATTTACCATGTCAGTGAATTTAAAGAACCATGGCAAGGTAAAATGTTTAATTCACTGTTTTCTAAGTTTTGGTAGAATCAACTTGATAACTTCCATTAATTTTTGTGCATGCTCCATAGGCATTGATGAAATCACCTGGGTGATCACAATCTCTGTGTTTGCATGAGGTGTAACCACTGAAGACAGATTTACTCCCTGGAAAAGCAGGATTTGTATTAGCAGTTCAAGCTAGAGATACAAACCAAAAGAAGTTTAAGGCTGATGAAATATATGGCAGAAGGTGCCATAAAAGTACTGCAATAAGTAGATCTTATCAGGCATTGTACAAAATGCCAATGATCCTTTATACCTCAATAAAATTAGATCCTTGAGACACTTTCCTTGACCACATCAGGGAGAATGAGAATTAAGCAGTTTCTGTTTCGTTCTTGAGATTGTTCAAATCTGTTGCTGGGTTTGTTCAAACTGGGTGGTGTTCCTGTGTGTTTTATGAAATGTTGTGATTACTGGCACCCTAACAGGTATAACAAATTCTGACCCCAGAAAGCAAAATGTTGAGAAAGCATTTCATTCAGCTGTATTACAAATCAAAGAAGTGATGATATTTTCATTCAAGTCACAATTCTAAAAAATAAGCATATTTAAATATGTAGAACTTCACTTCCTGGAATCATAATGTAGCAGCTCCTAGAAGCTTTAGTAGCCTCTTCTGAACTGTTCATCTCAATAAACAGAGACATTTTATGATGAGGCATTTATTTTTTAATCGATAGATTTCTTTATGGGAATCTGAGGTAACAGAATAGAACAGTTTGAGGGGAAACATGATTAGTATCTATCACTTCCAGCTACTAAGAAGCAAAGCTGGGTTATTACAGGTAGGGAGTCATCCAAGGAATGAAAGGCGGATGTGGGAATGAGGAGTCTTCCATGTTGGTAAAAAATAAGGAAAAACAAAAGCTCATTTAACCCTTCTATTTGCATTATTTATATCTAAAATGTCTGTGTAGATATAGGGGTATGTTATATTGTAAATGTAAGGGATTGCATCAAATTGGGATGTGGTTACTGCATCAGTTCTGTCTCAGGAGAGCAGTAGCTAAACTCAGAAGAAATAAAAGTCCATAGAATCCTGTTATCATAGAATAGCTTGGACTGGAAAGGACCTTTAAAGGTCATTTAGTCAAATCCCCCTGCAATCAGCTCAGGTCACTCAGAGTCCTGTCCAACCTCACCTTGATTACCACCAGGTATGGGGCATCAGGTGCCCAGGCACCTCCCTGGGCAACTTATTCCAATGTTTTACTGCCCTGTCTGTAAGAAACCTCTTCCTAATTCCTAATCTAAATCATCTCTCTTTTAGTTTAAAACCATTACCCCTTGTTCTACTGCAATAGGACCTGCTAAAAAGTCTGTTCCCATCTTACTTATAGACCCCCTGTATGTACTGAGAAGCCACAGTAAGGTGTCCCAGGAGCCTTCTCTTCTCCAGGCTTCTCTCAGCCTTTCCTCATCAGAGAGGTGTTCCTTTCCTCTGATCAATTTTGTGTCCTTCCTCTGGACCTGCCCCAACAGGTCCATGTCTTTTTCCTACTGAAGGTCCAAGAGATGGACAAAGTGCTCCAAGTGGGGTCCCTCCAGAGGAGAGTAGAGGACCAGAATCGCCCTGCTGGCCACACTGCTTTGGATGCAGCCCTGGATAGAATTGGCTTCTGGGCTGCAGGTGCACATTGTCAGCTCACGTTGAGTTTTTCATCAACCATCACCCCCAAGTCCTCCTCTGCAGGGCTGCGCTCAATCACCTCTCTGCCCTACCTGTAGATGGGCCTGGAATTGCCCTGACCCAAGTGCAGAACCTTGCACTTCACTTTGTTGAAAATGCAAACAAGGCAAACAAAAGAAAACACCTTTTCTTTTTAACAGGTGTTACATAAGGCAGAAGAAAAAGCAAAAGAAAGCCAGAGCTTATCATGTGAACAATTGGAGGTCTAGACTTCGTTGCACTTTAAGTTTAAAAATCCTAAAATATTTAAAGTAAAAAGTAGTTATTTTTTGCTGACACTTACAGTATTCCAACAGTCACTCAACAATTCTCTTTATTCTGATAATTCTTATTATGTTTATCTTGGTTTATAGTGTATTTTTTCTTATTTTTCATCAGATTTGTGTTTGGAAGAGGAATTTATTTTTCTTGATAACCTTGAAATTTTTCATAAAACCCTGCCAACTTTATCTATACTTCTGAGCAGACTACAGTTTTTTTTATTGAAAGATCCTCTTTCAGATTCTGAAGGACAGATTTTAACAGAAGAGAACATTTTCAGGTACCTAGAAATTGCCGCATAATATTGAACACAAAAAATAATCTATGTATGATAATATTTGAACATCTGTTGAATAGCTTTGTAGCTAGTTTATTTTTGCAACAGGTAAAGACTTTAGCTTTTCTTCTTACTTAGGAAAAAATTAGTAGGATGAAATTTATATGCATTAAGAAAACTGGATTGATGAAATTATGTCAGTTTTACATTTTGTAAGTGTGATGTGTACTCGAGATTTTAGTTTTGGAGTACTGAAAAAATGTGCACCTTTAGGGGACTTCACCCTCACTCAAATTGATTTTATTGATTCTGTATTGGTAAAATTCCTGTAAATTTAGTTGGGCCAGGATTTTACACATGCTTCCATGCTCCTCCTTTCTCTCTTCTTAGTCATGCTATCAGTGAATCCATTCCATTGCCCTGTTGAATTGTATTTCTTCACGTTCACATATTAGTTATTTTTATGTTTTTGCTCACTTTCATTTTGCTCACTGAGTTGACTGAATTTAATTGAATTATGTCTAACGTCATGAATTTGAACTAACTGGTACATTAAAACAGGTATAAGTTGTATTAAAAATGGGCCTAGTATTTCCTAAATATATTCATTGTATATATGCATTCATAAAGTCTGGCTCAATTTTGTACTGATTTACTCATGTTTGGATGACTTGAGCAGCTTCCTTTGCATTGGTAGGGTTGCATGACTCCCAAGCAAGGTAAAGCAGGTTTTAACTGAATTAACTGTGCTTATGTAGTGGCAGAACAGGGAAGAGTGGGGTTGTTTGCCTGTTTTTTTCAAACATGAGGCCTAATCTCACAGGGAATTTTGTACATAAGACTGTGTGTATGTGTGAGCAGTGTAAATATCCAGTGAAGATAACATGATCCAGATTCTGCAGTGAGTTTCAGCAATGGGATAAAAAATGCTAGTGTAAGTCTTTACTGAAACAACTCTGACATCTTGATCTGTGGCTGACTAGCAAAACCACAAGCCTGACCAAGGTGGGAGTTCTAATCTTGTGCAGCACACAGAGAGAGGCATTTAGGCAAAGAGATGTAATTAGACAGAGCTCTACTTATGTTGAAATTCAGTGAACATCCCAAGGCTGGGCACAGAACAATTTGTACTCTTCAGTCCAAAGTATTCCTCCAGGAAAATAATGGTGTCAGAGACCAAGGAGGTAGTTATCTCCCCAAAAAGTCATTGTAGATTTAGTGCCTGTAATGGCCATGAGGGGCAAGCCTGATGAAAAGTCTTCTTTGTACTTGAAGAATCTTCATCCCTGTTCTGCTTGCATCCCTTTTTTACAAGGCAAGTAGGAGCCTGACTACTGAGTTTTACTTCCAAGCATTTTTAAACTTTTTCAGTTAAACCAGGGAACATACTTTTAGTTGTCATTTTAATGAATAGTAAGCACACTCTGCCTTCATTGGTGCTGAATCGTTCCTGAAAATAGAAACTGAAGGTGGCAAAAGTGAAATAAGGTCAGTGTTATAGATTACACAGATTCTATATGTGGTAAAAAAATTTTACATTGGAAGAAATTTACATCCGCAGCTTCTGCAGAAAGCATTTTCACAAGAGGACTTAGGTGATGGAATGTTGCATAGTTTTAATATGAGGCTTTTTTTGGCTAAATTTTTAAGACTGGTCCCAATATTAAGTGTTTCTGCTCTGCATATAATGTATTATTTCTTGAAAAATATTTTTCATTAATTCCACAGATTGGTGCAGCATCCGTTAGAATTGCTTTCTTAGAGAAGGCATGGATTTAGAAAAATAACTTCTTGTCCTGCATAAGGCTATCAAAGCTATTGCTAAGACTTTCACTCTTAGACTTGAAGTAATATAAAGAAGTCACTTACTTTCTTCTATGCTCTTTTAAAGAGAATGTCTGACTTTCCAAAATGAAATGAAGACAGAAGAGAGTAAAAATGAATTGCAGGGGATTAAGGAGAATTTCTGTACCATATCTCTAAAAGAGGAAGAGGTATCCTGTTGTTTCATGCTGTGTATTATATTAGTGGTTGTTTTGTGTTATGCATAGACTCAGTTGCAAGTCATCTTACTGGATCCTTTTCATACTCACCAAGTATTTGGAGCCCTCATTATTTCCAAGATTAGAAAACACTGGTATTATTTGTGGATTTTTATTTCTTGGATGCTGCTGTTAGCAATTTCCACTCTGATCAGCTGCTTCTCCCGGTACCTCATTTGTTAGCAGTATTAGGTAGATATTTGTTAAAGTAAGAATAAAAATTAACCAGAACAGGAAGCTATGACGTGCATATGGGAAAGGGAAAGCTCCAAGACATGTTCCAGGATTTGGGTGACCATCTTAGCTTCTTTTTAAAAGAGAAGTCAAATCTATTTCTTGCTCAATTTTTCAAAATTTAAAAAAAAAAAAAAAACCAACCTTTCAGTAAAATAAATTAAGGTTTTAACTGTTTAGGAACTGAAAGTTCAGATACACTCTTTGCACCCCACTGACTCAATCTGAAATTCTGTAACACTATTTTTGACTCTGGATTTTGTGTACACTGTGTAAATATCATGAGATTTCTCTCCTAAAAGCTCTGAAATTTATTTAGAATTAACTTATTTTAAGATTTTGGAAAAGCTTTGACTGTACAGTAACACCAAAGGCAATTTACCAACTATTCTGTTGTGATTAATATTTTTTCAGTATTTCATGTTGCCTATTGAGTCAGAATTCAGCAAACCCAGCAATGGTAGATCTGATTCTGCTAAGATTCCATCATACTTGGAACTGAAAGAGTTGTTAATTTTAGCTCCAGACGCTGTGGCTGATGAAGACCTGTGCAAAGAAATGATCAAAGAACGTGAGGGTTGGTTTTCTTAAGTGCTTGACCTGATCATTGTTTTGTTTGGACACATTTAACACAATCTTGCTCTTTTATATTGAATTAACTTTTAAATTACATCACAGCCTATCAAATGAGAATTTCTCTGGATGAGACTATGAACCGAGTTATACCCAAATTTCTGAGTACTAGAAATGTCTCCTCAAGGAGTAGCAAAGTATTTGCCATTTGGTTCAGTCCATGTTGTCTTATAATCTTGGAAACAAATGTAATTGAGCCATGATTGATGATACACAATCTACCATGAACATAGTAATTTAGTTTCGTGTTTTCTTATCTGTTTTTAAATTAGCTTTCAGAGACATCCCTAAGAGTCAGTGCAGTACAGTCATACTGTAAAAAATGCTTTTGTTGCACTGTAATTGCAAATAAAAAAGCAGATTTCTGAGGACAAAAATGTTAAATATTTCCATGGATAACAGGAATACTCTAAATCACAATAGTAATTTCTTTAAAGGAATTTTAGAGAAGTTTCTAAGTGCTTTTATACTATGGATAAGTATGACTTTAATGACAGTTATTGCCTAGTGGATTTATTTGTATGACAGTATTCTGTGTACTTAGAAGAAAAAATATTGCCTGAAGTTGGTTTAGTTTTTTAATTAAAAATTAATTTCTTTCCACTTTTTTGGTGGACAGAAAGCAGCTCAAAGAAGGAAGATTCATGGTCCTGAATGTGGTGTGTGGAGGGGGAGTTCTGTGTCTGATGGGGCAGCAGTTTGAGATAATCCAGTCTCTTGTTGAAGATGGGAGCAAAACTTTTAAAAGTGCATCTTTGGCTAAAGCAGTTTGATTTACATGTCTCTGATACATTTATTACATGCCATGTTCTGTGCTGAATGACCCAACCAACCTCTACTGCAGAGATTGGAGGATTTGGCACATAAATGTCAACCTGCTGGGGTTTTTCTTCTTTTTTAGTAGCAAAAGAAACTACATACACAAACTCCTAGTAAACTATATTTAGGCTACTTAGTTGTTCTGGAAATCACGGTAGTTATAAGAACTTGGAATAATTCAGATAGTGATTCTGCTATATTTGTGGGGGTTTTCAGTCACTTAAGGGACAATACTGAGCAGTGCTCTTACCAGCTACAGCACTTGGGGCTACTAAGCATGACTGCAATTTTTCATAACAATATATCATGTTGGTTCAATAAAAAGGCTGAAAGCAAAAAATGCTCTGACAGCAAAAATTAATAAATGGTTCACTTATGGCACCTTTTAAAATCTGTTTTCAGATCTCAAAGCAGAAATTACATACAAAATAGAAATTTCCAAGTATTGTCCCATTCCACAAGAAGTTTGCTCCAGTAATAGCACAAGTATACTGGAATTCTGTGAGTCAGGTAGGAAGATCTGTATAAATCAAGCAGTGATATTTAAAACAAATTCTTCAAGCAATTGTTCCTATGTTCTGTTCGTAGGAGGACATGCTCTGTATAGACAAGAACATTCTCTTTGTGTAATCCATCCACTCTTTTGTACCCATATCAAAAGGAGGTAGTGGTGCCATACTCCTTTCTAGAACTTGTAGTATAAACACAACCAACTTTAGTTTTCCTCATGTTACTTTTGGCTGCAGGTGATGTCTATAGATTTTGCATTTTATTGGCTTTTTAGATCTTTTTTATCTAGCAACTTGTCTACGCAGAGAGGGAGGATGAAATTTAAGACAGATTGATTAACATCAATTTGTGGAGTCAAAGAGCACAATATAAAGTTTGTTAAAGTCTAATATAAATGCTTTCAAAAGGGGATGATGGAGAACAATCCAGGTAGAAGTGCTGAGTTTATAAATTCTAGAGGTTCAAAGCTCTGTGTGGACATTCTGGTTTGCAAATGGTTCAGTAATGATGTGCAATCAAGAAATTAAGTCACGTAGTCACCAGAGCTGTTTTCTACAGAAGCAAACTGGAAGTGTTGAATATTTGCTAACATGTGCATTGGATCCTTGCTTCTCCTGCACTGATATCAGGAAATCCATTTATGTCTCCAGCTTTAATAGCTTGAAAACTCAGATCATGGTGTTTACAATGCATACCAATGCTGGACAGGTTTGGTGTATGATTGCTCAAGCTAATTATCCAGCCTTCATCAAAATTTCTTTGGGTTCCAGGTGTAACCTTTCAAAACAATGTATATTCTTTGCCAGCCCTACTGTATTCCCAGCTAAATGTTACCTGGCTAAGCAAGGTGGAAAAATGGCTTTGCTAGTGACATTTTTCAGCTTTAATTTAATGCAGAACAGCCTGCACAGTGACATTTACAAATGCATGTGGTCTGAGCAAAGAGGCAATACTTGAATATACATGTATCTCTTATCCTAATGTATATCCTATCTAGGAAACAGTCTACATAGGGCAGCAGTAGTATTATCCACCAGTGCATGTTCACTTGATAGTTTTCCATCCAAGAGTTACTAAAATCCTTGAGAAATGTTGAGTTTTCTCCAGGTCAAGATCCCCTTTATTGTCTTAGTTTCAATGTGTTTTAAACTGAACTGATAGTTGTCCCCTGCAGGCTAAAGCATCACTCTTCTGATACTGTATTGTAGAGGAATTTTGGTTGGAGCTATCATATCTTGCAAGTGTCTGATATAAAAGCTCAATGCAAACCCACCAGGTGTTGTACCAGCAAAACAAAGTTAAACGTACTTTCCATCTGGAGACTAGTGCCTAGCATGATAAACTAATCTGTGTCTAGTGAGCTATGTGACTG
Source organism: Scytalopus superciliaris (assembly GCA_013400415.1). NCBI lineage: Eukaryota > Metazoa > Chordata > Aves > Passeriformes > Rhinocryptidae > Scytalopus > Scytalopus superciliaris. The sequence goes on from VXBX01002734.1 coordinate 198,167, forward strand.
CTCTTCACTTCTAAAGCTTACAAGCAGGAGGAGCTTAAGTGCAGTAGATCTGAGCAGTTTGGGACCCTCCTTGTGTACTCAATAGCAACAAGTTGGCTGTGATCTTCTCTAGGATGTTGTCTGTCATTCTGGAGTTGGTGAGAAGTCAAACCATCTTGAATTGTATTTTAAAGAAAGTGACTGCATTAGTCTTTATTGCCAGTTTGCTGTCTTAGCTCTGCTATTGCATCAGGCAAAATTAAATTGTTGGGGTACAGTCAGCTTCCTCAGCTTTCTTCTCGTTTTGGTTTTTTTTAGGATAGATCTCAGATCTGTAGGATAGAGACCTCCGAACCTGTACATGTACTGCTTTACTAATGGAAGTTTCTATACTGGGTGTCAGTAAGAACTGAGATACTCAGTTCTTCTGGTTCTGATTGATTTTGCTGTTTACGAGTTACCAGAAGTGAAATATGTTTTCTTGAACTTAGAGAAGAAGAAGTCATAAAATAATGACATTTTATGTAAACATTTAATTTCATTTTTTATCTTTCTGTCTTGCTAGCCATAGGGCTTGTTTATTGATAAAGGAGTTAAGAGACAAAAGAGTTCACTCAGTCATCAGTATTCTGAGGAGATTGTGAGTGTAGGCAGGGTTTATCTAATGTAGCTATTGAAAGTATTCCAGTCTCAAAGGCAAAAATAACTACATAAGGATGAATATGAATAGTATTGCTGAAAGAGAAAGAACTGTTCTTTTTAGATGTGGCACGTATTTTTGTTGTCCTGAGATCAACCCCTGTCCTCTTCAAAGTAATGTGCTAAAACTGTTTATCCCCACAAAAAACAGTTTGTGAGCTGAAGTTCACAGCAGAAGTTCACTGAGCTTTTTCTGTTGTGAGTAAGCGGGAAAGAAATTGTACTGATAGAAAGGAGGTTGTTTTCTTTGGTGTCCACTTTTATTTCTTACCCTTTTTTTTTCTGCTTCTCTGATCTGTGTGTGTTCTCTGGCTTTCTAAAACTGTCCCTTAGCCTTCCTGCCATACAATCAACATGTTAGGTCGTTCAAGAAGCAGCTGTAACCAAGTGGACAGGTGACTTATTCATAGCCTGCTGTGTGCCAATTGGCCAATGTGATTGTGATTGCATCTGTTTGCTACCTGTTGGAATGAATAGGGAATTTATTATGAGTAGTTTTCCTTATGGGTGCACTGATTTTCTTACAATTTTTCTGACAGTTTTCACAGAATGTGGGACAACTGTGGGTTTTGTTACCTCTACTTTCTGGTTAGAAGAATGCCAGAGAGAATACCAGGGCAGTCATGTGACAACAAATTTTTATGAAATTACACCAAAATCAATGAAGGTGCAAATTCCTAATTAGATTTTAATAAAAACCAATAATTCATTAATATCTCCACATGTGATATGATTGGCAAAAAAAAAAAGAATGTGAAAAGTGACTTGCAGGGAGCTTTTAACATGCCAGGTTTGTTTATGTGCTGCTTTAAAATAACTGGTGTTCTAGTTCATTTCAGTGATCATCCCTAGAAATTTGAAAAAGTACTAATTCTGCTTGAAAGTGTAATTTTGTCTTTTAAATCCTGACTATTTCTGAAATTTCTGAGTCCATTCATCTGAATCTTACAGCCACCACAACATTATCTGAGGTCTCTCTCCCATCTAATTAACTTCATTTATGCGGGAACCATTTAAGAAGGCCAAAAGGCATGAATGCTTAATATCAAAACCTCAGCCATGATACCTGATGATTTAATTATAAACACCATCTTACATGTGAAGAGTATGCAGCCAGAACTGCTTTAAAGAAATGTGATCTACACATTGTTATCCCCAAACTGTCTGGAAATTGGATGTGAAGTATTTGGGGTATATAGCTTAAATAGTGAATTGTCCCATGAAAAGATTTTGTAATTTAATCCAAAATTTCACAACTGTAAAATCTGTAAGCATGTGTATTTCATTCACAAGTAGCTTTGTGATTTTGATTTTTTATTTCTGTTTTGGCTGGGGTATTGTGTAATTTCTAGCTAAATATGTTCCATATTTGAAAGATGAAATGGAAGTGCCTTTAACTCCTCCATGCAGACAACAAAGATCATGGGTTAATTTTCTGTGCAGAGGACTTCAGGAAGAACTTCTTCCTCTCTCTGGTAACAGGTAATGAAGCTTTAGTAATGACAAGCTCTGTCATAAATCCTCTAAATCATTCATCCTCAAGATTAGTGAAAAAATAACTTTAATCTATTTATGGAACAGTACTTACATTTTTTGAACTGCATATATATTGTGTTTTGTGTGAAAGAGAGATTGAGTGCACAGTCAGTATCTGTGGCTTTCCGGGGGACCCTGAAAAAGGAAATGACAGTCTCCTCTGTAGATCTCTTTCTCTGGGAGCATTTAATAGCCTGAAAGTCCAGTCTCCTTTTCAGAGCAGACATCAGTAAATACTTAGGTATTTAGTATTCATATTTATGTGCAAATGCATGCAATATGGGAAATACATATGTTGCACAAGTATCACTTAAAAAAATCTCCAGAAGAGATACAAGATGTATTGTCTGTGTTTTGAGGATATCCTCCAATAATGGTTTTAGGCCTTTTCATGCTGAGAGGATTAGGATTGCTTCATCTTTTCCTTCTCATTGTATTTTTGAGACTAGCATTTTTTGCCTTGCTATCTTTCTCACACATGCACAGAGAATTTAAATATCCCTTTGGGGAGGGAACCGCAGTCTAGACAAGATTCTCACTTGGTGCCACTTTACTTCATGAACCAGCCTTGATGGCTTCTCTCACTCTTTCCTGTTGTTCTCCATATGGATAAGAAAAAAAAATTTAATGAATGGCAGAATGAATGAATTAACTGAAAATTTAAAGATAAAGTAGATCTTTGAAAGGTACTTTTATGTAAATCAAAATTCAACAGATAAAGCTGTAAAACTTCATACCTGCAAGTCTTTTTTTTTTTATGTTGTTCGTAGTATTTTGATTACAGAGCCCTCTAGGGAATACTTAGACTCTTTGGTATGGCAATCAGAGAAGTATCGGGATAATATGAGCTCTCTTTTGCTTGTCGGTAAGGATTTCTAATTGATGATCAGTTTCTAATTGACGTTGACAAGTTCCATGTACACAGAGAAATATAGAAGAGAAGATAATGTTGTATTACAGAGCACGTATTTTGAGCCATTAAAATTTAGCCCATTAATGTAACCCTCTGAAGTTTGGTTATCTGATTCTTTTAGTACATCTAAAAAGTTACAGGATGGCAACATAGAAGTTGATATGTCATGTATCCTTCTGTGATGGCAATTTGAATGAAATAAGAGTTTTATTTTGTTATGACAGTGTTCAGCTCACTATGGCTAATTATATACAATAACTAGTAACAGTTTGGTAGAAATCTAGTAATCTGTTGAACTCTTTTCTGTGTGCTGTTTTCCCTTCAATAATATTTCAATATATGTGTCAATCAATAGGAAAGTATGGTTAATGGAAAACAATATTATAAATTCCTAAGAGCAGAGTTTGTGTTAGGAAGAAAAATACAAAAAAAACAAAATAAGCTTCACGGTATTTATGGCAGCACCAGAATATGCATTACTGCTATTCTTTCATTTCATTTTTACAGATCTCAGGAGTAAGTTATGATAATTGACTTGTCATGTTGTCCAATTCATTTGTACATTGATTTATAGTTGAAAATAATGTATGGTATGCTCCTTACTACTTCAGTTGATTTTTTTTTCAGATAAAGATTATGCTAAGTCTTTGTAAGCAGGATAAGTAAACCCACACATAATGAACAAGATAATTTGTCACTTTAATAATGCAGCTATACATTATTAGATCTGAAAAAAATTTAAACCTCCACCCCACCTTACTCACAGACTCAATAAGTAAAAAGCACACTTGCTTTCATAATGTTAATTGCTTTGCTCTTACATCTGTTAATAGACACTGAGTTACAAAATTAAATACAAACAGTGGATATATGTAGTAGGTCACAGTGCTTGGGAGCTTTCATTTCCAAAATTACATTCTGTTTTCATGTTTCTAGATTATTAATGTTATATGTTAATTTCTGGCTTTTTTGTAGAGTGTCAGCCTTTTAACCTTGTACCTCAGCATCATTCACTGACAGAACTGCAGGAAATGCTATCAGTTGAGGCAGAAGCACCAGTGCTTAGCTCACTAGAGAAGGGCTGGTGGCTTTATTTGGGTTTAAATCAAGCAACCACAGAAATTTTGGAGCAATTAAATATGGATGACAGTAATGCAAACAGTTTGCTTCCTACAGAAATAGAAACATTCATAAAATTTACATCATATCAGTTAGAAAGTAAGTACCTTCTTTTTTTAAACAAGTGATAGGCAAAAATAGGTACTTTGGCAGAGAATCAGGCAATGGTAGTTACACATCTCCAAGAAAAAAGCAAATTAAATATCTCCTATTTTTCAGAACAAAATCTTTTACAACAAAATGATGTAGCAACACTATTGCAATTAAGGTGTAATTTCACAAACTTAGAACAAATTGTAGAAACAAAAGTGTTAAGTTATTCCTGTACAGGTGAAGAGTGGCCTCCACCAGCTGTACTATTGTCTAATAAAATAGTTTCATACAGGTGAATTTCTTAACAAATAGCAGTTTTGCATTGAAGTATTTTAATAAAGCAGATAGTCACATAGTCCTGTCTGCAGAAGGACAGTGGGGATTACAGTGAAAATTTTTTTTTTTTTTGATGCTGCAGATATTATTTTTTTTTTATGCTGGTGATAGTTTCAAATTTGAACAGCTCATAACTTCAGAATTTTACATGGACCACTTTTCTTACTTTTAATTAAACTTTTTTCAAAAATGCAAAAAGTTAATTGGATTTTTTTATATAGCTATGGCTGGACTGTAAGGCACCACTTGTGGCTGTAGAACTCCAAGGGTTGATAGTAACATGATATATTGTGAAACCAATAGACACTGCTCGTGAAAGAACATTTCCAATTAACTGGTTTTTACGTTTCTTGAAGTGTTTATCTACTGTGTTTGAGATGAGTGTGCACCCACAATGCAAAAAGTTGCAGTTATATTGAAGCCTGTCCTCAGAGGGAGCAGGTTGCATTCTTTACTGCTTTTTTACCCTCTTAAAAAAAACAAAAACAATCAACAACAACAAAACTGGTAATTGTTCTTCCTAATGAAATGTGTTGCATTCCACTTCCTAGAAAGCTAACATGAGTAAGCACCACAGTGAAAACTTCTTCAAACAATAGCATGGCCTTCTGTGTCTCAACATTTTGCATTTTTACTTAGGACTAGTCAGTGCAAGTTTTCTAAAAGTGAATTCTAATGATCTGATGAGGCAGAGAGAGGAAATTTTAAAAAGTGCTTTCTGTATAAACTGTCCAATGTCATTAATTACAATCAGGAGAGAGAAAAGGAAAGACACTATGTTGCAGTGAATAAATGAAATTTTATTTTTTAGAATGGCTTGAAGAAAAGAATTCCATGACAAATCAGGAGCTGCTTTCTGCTGAAAGACATCAGTCAGGCAAAGTAGTAAAACCTGACTTGTCACTGCAGCCTCAAAGGCAGAATTTTGGCCTACCTATGAGTGCTGTGTCATCTGCTGAAATTCACAGTACAAACACATCTAGGGAAGAGCTTGCTGGAGGAAGCATCAGAAAGATTAAGGTAGAAGAGGCAATTTTTTTCTTAAACCAAGAAAAGAACACCCCCAAAACATCTGAATCAGACAGCTCTAAAGATGTGTCTTCTAAAGTAGAAAACTCATCGTGTAGTGCAAGTCCTGCATCACTGGCACTTGCTACAAAATGGGACAGGGATGATACTGATCTGAACAACTTTATCATGATGAGATCCAAACATACACTCAATCAAAAAGAGGAAAAGAATTACCCAGATAGACCTGAAAAAGGTGTGTGAACCAGTTTATTCTGTCATTTTTCCAGATTTAATTCTTCTCTGTTTTACCAGTTACAATAAATGTGAGTTCATCCTAGTAGATTTATGGGAAAAAAAATCCTCTTAAGTAAATGGTAACATTTTTATGGTCTTAACTGAAGCCGATTTTTCAGCTATGTATCTTACTTTTTTATTTTTCCTTTAGATATCTTAGGTGATTTTGGTTGGTTGGTTTAGTTGAGGCAATGCTTTGGTTTTGAAATGGGTTGGCTTTTTGGTAGGGGAAGTGGTATTTCATGAAATAAACATACGAGTTCATTCCTACTCTGACCAAGTAACTCTAAACTTAGTACTTCAGAAGGTCTCCTCTGTTCACATGTTCTGAATCAGATCTGGCCTCTTTGGAGAAGTAGTTACCAGATTGATTGTACTTACCAAACAGTAAATATGAGTACTCTTACTTTTGTAAAACCAATAGGACCTAGACAATGAACAAGACTTGTTCATTTGAGCAATTTGGTGCAAGTCCCATCAAACAATGAAGCAGAACAGGTATTATGGAAAACAGGACTGTTGGTAGCCCTATTCTTTTTGATGACAGTGCTTAGAAAAGAGTCTCAGGCTATGTATTCAGCATTGCATAAATGCAAAACAACAGAAAAATAAAAGAAAAATTTTATTTCTTTTTAAAAAGAAATATCTGTGTCATGAAATAGCAGGTGACATATTTCAAGATTCACTTTTCAGGATAAATTCATATTTTAAAGAGAATATTTTTTAAAATTTTTTTGCATGGCAGAATTTTGACATTAACTTTTGTCTGTGTTTTAGTTATATGTCCCAGCATTTAGAAAAAAAGAAAAAAAAAGAAAAAGAAAAAAGAAGGGAAAAAAATTGTTACATAAAGGCTTTCGGAAATAATTCTTATAGAATAGAATTGGGGTATTTTTTTAATTGAAAGCTTAAATACTCCTTGTGTATGAAGTTATTTCTTGATAAAATTCATCTGTCACCGACATTGGTAGAGATGCATAAAACATTTCATTGCCTCAGAAAGCAGTAATCAAAATTTTGCAAGTAGAACAAGGTACCTGAAGTTTTATGCTACCATCTAGTGAACTCTGACTAGAACTGCATTGCCTAATGAGGAATCCAAATGTACTGAAAGACCACCCATGTTACATTCATTAATAGGTTTGTGGAGGTTTAAGTCGGTTAAATGCAGATTAGAATATGTGCAGGTAAGACCCCAGTGTTGCAGATCAGTTATATCTGATATATAGAGAACCCATTAAAATGTGTGGGTCTTACCACATTGATGTAAAAATTATATAAATTATTGCATGCTTTTGTAATGATGAAAAGTTTTTATTAAGGGTTATTCTAAATCTAATTGAAAAAGTAGAAATGCCAGCACTTCTTGTAGGGCTCTTTGTTGTTTGGCCTGTTTCTTAAAAATACCATTTTGTGTAATATTTAGTTGGTCAAATACAGAGGAGGGAAGTAATAGAAACAATTCAGAGACCAAATTTTGAGCACCATATAGCTTTTCAAAATCAGAAAGGTTTTTTAAAGTTAGCTAGAATAAAAGTTTGGGTTTTCTTCTGTTTCTGTATGATAAGTTTGTTTTCTGAGGAAACTGACATTCTTAAGTAGAAAAATTCAGTAATATTTAGGAGAGAACTATTCAACAACAACCCCTCTCAGAAATAAAATGATAGAACTGTCAGAAGAAGCTTTTTGAGCAGAAGTTGTAGCTTATGCATCAGTATTTATCAGGAAGAGGGGAAGGCAACTTAGAAGTACTAACAAGTTACAAAAGATAGCTAGAAGACAGTAGAAAAATTATTTTCCCATTTGTTTCTTCCATGTTCTTTCTGGATGGCTTACAGTTTCTAACTTTCTACTCACAATCACTGAGATATTTTTCACAGTTTGAGCTCCTTTATAGTCAGCAGTGTCTCTCCTTTCATACATGTTTTTTCTCAATATAAAGGCATATGATCTTTCCTATGCAGCTGTATTATAGAGCTGTAGTACCAGCTGCTTAATTTTCCAGCTCTGTATTTCTGCCCTAAGGAAGAGTGACCTGATAACACCTGACTTCTTGGGCTGTGAAGGCAGACAGGGCCTAATCTGTTTTTGTGTTCTGATGTTTTTCCCATAATGCATGAGCCCATGAAAACAATAAAGAATTCGTGAGAAGAAAATGTATATGTCATAGAAACTACTTCATTTGAAAATATTTTTTTCATGTAGAGTCATTTATAGAACAGTTTTCTTAATCACTGAGCTGGTTCTGTGATAATTTTATCTAAGTGTTCACTTGTGATTTAATAATTTAGTGCTACAACCTGAAGAACAGCATATATGTGTTCACAAAGAGGATAATTCTGTTTGTGAGATTGTAAAAACAGAGGAAAAAAGCCAAGAGAATGAAGACCATATCACAGTAAATATTCAAGCATCAGGTATACTATTTTTTGATATGCTTTGTTTCTGTATAGAGGTGAGGGTCAGACTCCTCTCCCAGGTAACAAGTGACAGGACCAGAGGAAGTGGCCTCAAGCTGTGTCAGGTGAGCTTTAGACTGGATATTGGGAAAAATGTCTTCTCTGAAAGGGTGGCCAGGCATTGGAACTGCCTGCCCAGGGAAGTGGTGGAATCACCATTCCTGAAAGTGTTCAAAAAAGCTGTGGGTGTGGCACTTGGGAACATGGTTTATTAGTGCTGGGTTAATGGTTGAACTTGATCCTAATGATTCTGTGGGTCTATACAGCTTTGCAATATAACTTTATATAAAATCGTACTGCTCAGACAAATATATAAATTATTAGGCTTAGTCTCTACTCCTTGTGACTGGGAATATTTCACATAGATGGATACTTACTTTGACACAGATGTGATAGCAGGCTATGGAGTTCCATCTTACAACTAAAGCCAATCATATGCAAAGTAAAAAGAGTAACTCAGACTTCAAGTTTTGTCTGATTTAAATTAGCAGACATGAAATGTCTTCATGCCAATCAGTACCCTCCAGTTATTATTCCTTACCTTTTTCTCTGACAGGGTAAATGAGAATTGGAGATGGAAGGGATTGGTAGTCATTTTGATAGGAAGTGTTTCTAACACGGTAGAAATCTACTAGAGATTGATACATGATTGAGCCTTACCCTGTGAGCTCTCACTGTTGTAAAAGGAATAATATCAGAGAATATGCACTGCCAACAATTTTCTCATGCAGTAGAAATGGTAGAGAATAACCTAGAAAATACTTATCCAAGATATTTTACAGCCTCAAATTAAGCATGCACAGTGCTGGGAAGTTGTAGGCCTAGCACATATTAGTTCAGTTTTCCATGGAAATGCATTTACTCCAGCCATGTGCTTTCACAGAACTGTGGAAAAAAACTAAGCTTTTATGCAGTCAAAACAAAAACTAGCATTTTGAAAATTACTGTGGTATAGAAGCAGGTTGTAGAACAATGGAATAGTAGTACAATCTTAGTGTGAGTCACAGGAGAAAGAGTAATAACTTTTCATCATGAAGTTTGATCACTTTATGAAATGCGTGGTTGCCTGCTGTGAGGATTGGCTTAACTACCACTCAAGAGCTTCTGTGGTGAGCAAGTCTTCATCCCTTAGTGTTGCAACTTTAATGAAATCAGTGTTGTTAGTGTTTTCTGGGTCTTATGAATATTCTTGTTCAGTAGTAGCATATGAAACCAAACTTTATTATCATGTTTTGTTTATTGTGCTCTCCAGAAAGCCAGTGCCAGGCATACTGCCTTTTGGAAGAAGCAGCTGTTCCTGTACTAAAAGATTTGACAAATCTGGGTGTACTTGCTTCTGTAAATTGGAGCTTTGATAGTGTTAAATTTGATCATACAAGGTTTTTCTTAAAACAGCAAGAGAAAGTGGTATGCGATAATTTTAAACAAGGTATGTCTTTAAAATCATCTCTGGGCGTTTTTCTTCTTTAATACAGATTTAATCTATGGCACAAGATTCAAGATGTTTGATAAATTAATGATAAAACTATTAACAGTTTGGTTTATAGACTTACAGTAATTGATTTGTTCTTTTATTTCCAAAATAATGTCTCCTAGTTGTTCAACATTGTATTTATTAGCTTCAATGTGCACTACAAAAAGTATACTAACTGAATTTCATTTTAAAATATTTTACACATGCACCAGAAATGTTGCCTGTATACCACACAATGCTTAATATTTTTTCATGTTAGATTTTAAAATTAATAACTGTCTCTGTGGTTTTTTGTTTCTTTTCTTTTAGTAGCTATATTTTGTCATACCTGCATGATGCCAAATTCTATGCCCATGTTAGAAGTGAGGAGGAAAAAAGTCCATAATGATCTGGTTTCTTGGGAAATGTTTGGAAAACAGGCTATGTGGAGTTACAGTACTGTTGAAAAATAGTTGGATGAGGAAACAGTAATGTGAACAGCTTTGTATGATGGACCAAAAGATGGCAAATGTATCCATTTTCATGTATATTTAAAGATTGCCTTACTAAGATCAGTAAAGCAGTGTGGTTTTAATTACAGACTCAAGGGAACTACTATCCCCTCTTTCAGCCATCACCATCTGTCCCTCCACACCTCTCAAAAACACTTTCCTGTATGCCACTTGCTCTAAGTCAGATGACATGGGAAAAGTTATGCTGTATCATAAACTGTTTGCCAAGACCACCAGATCTGAGCTTTGAAGGTTGTCTATGTTTAAGTGTGTTTAAGGAAAATTCTGAAATACCAGGATCTTCTAAATTGATTAAGTGTGTACCATGAGATTTCTGAATTTTTACACAGACCACACCTCTGTCTTCTGTTTATTAAGGTAAAATAAATGAGAAGGAGATCATGCTGTTCAGACATGCTGCTCTGGTACACCTGCTGGTGACCATTCGAGATCTGCTATTGACGTGTGGCTTGGACACTGCACTAGGTTTGTTGTCAGTAGTGAGTAATGATACCCAGAAACCCAATGCCCTGTGTGTATTCTGCAGTCTGTGCTTCATGTTTGTAGGACAGACAGTAACATGTTTATGTTATTCCATGGATTTGTCTAAGAAACATACATGTGAATTTCCAGCTATACACTATGTTGTTTTGTATCTCAGAGCAACACCTTTTCATTGTGATCTCTGTGTGGAAACTGAGAAACATGAAAAAAGGCAGTCCCTTTCTATTTACAATCTGTCTTCTGTGAGTGTAGAATGCTTTCTGCCTAAAAGTATTCTTAGACTCCTTGGAAATTAGGTACTTAAATCTGAGGGCATTTTAAGCAAAATCTGGTATATTATCTAAGGTATCATAAGGCAAGGAATTTAAAGCTACAACTGGACGTACACAGAAGCTTTTTTTTTTTTTTTTTTGAGCTTTTTTGGTCTTATGCTGTTCAGATTTGAAAGATGAAAATCCATTGTAAACCAGTTTAATGCCTGAAATGATAATGCTGAGCTTATCAAATTGCCATAGTTGTGTATTGTGAATTTTTATATACCTCTGTCAGAATAGATCTATAAGCAGCTGAAGTCAGTGTTTATGAATGCCTTAGTAAAGTCAGACTCCCTCTGTCTTTATCAGAGGTAGAGATGGTTCAGAGCATATAACTTCAGTCACTCTGAATTACCCTTTTTATGGACAGATATATGGACAGATTGATTTAAAATGGAAATCGTCTGCCACAAATTATTTTGTATTCCCTTAAATACTTCTAGCAATAGAAGAGTAGGAACAACAGTACAGAATTAATATGTAAGTAGAATCCTACGTAAAAGTATTTTCTACAATTACTATAAACAATGTAAGAGGGTGGGAAGAAGACAAATGAGCAGTTCCTCCTCCACTGTTTATTGTAGCAGAAGCACTTCTAGATGGTATTTCGGAATTACAAAGTGCTTGTGTTTTCAAACCCCATCAACAGCTGACACAGGAAACTGAACAAGGAGAAAACATCTGGAAAAAGCTTAGAAAAATGGAGTAAAGTTCTAAGTAGGCCTTGTAGACTTTGCTACTGTGAAGTTGTGCTGTGCTGTGCGAGTCATCACCCCGTTATCTTGGATATACTTCTTCTTTATGCATTTTCAAATAACCCCAGCATTGCTCGCCAGTTCTATACAGGAGGCATCTTTCAGAGTTGAGAACTAGCTGTGATACTATGAAGAGTGGTAAACACAAAGGACAAGTGAAGCTTTGAACAGTGATCGTAGAAGTGCTGTTGTTATTTAGTATAAACTATATAGATTGCATAAATACAACAGTGCTGCTGCCTGCTTCTGCAGCCGTAGAATGCCATGTTGCATAATTCTAGTTAGAGCCATATAGCAGATACTACAGAAAGTATAGCAGTTTTACAAAAACCATTTACATACCTGATTACTGGTAATAGTATCCTCTCATATTGGTGAGCCATTACATTTTCATCAGTTTTTGTGCCAGATGCTCTTACACAGATTTTAAAATTGATATAAAGATTAAACACAATGCTTGACTATTTTGTTGCTTCAATTACTTCTTTTGTTGCTTTACTAACAGGTTATTTGTCCAAGGCTAAGGATATCTATAAAAACATCTTAGAATCCTGTTTAAATAACATCTGGAGGCAGTTGAAGATTGTACAGTACAGCAGCCAGAAAAAGCATGAAACAAATCCTAAAATAACAGCTCTTCAGTGTGAAATGTTAAATTGGATGAGAAGTCACAGTGAGAAACACAGTGTTAAGGTTAACAATGTAACCAGTTTCTCTAAACAAACAAAACTGTTCCAGGCTATGTGAATAATTATAAAACTGTCTTTTAATAGGGGCTGGTTTATGGGGAAAAAAGTCTAATAATTACCTTTCCAACTCATAGTATCTGTTAGTAAGGGTAATATAAATTTCAAGACCTCTGTCAGGAGCAGTGCAGGTTCCTGTTTTTATCAAATCTCTCCTTGTTGTTACTGAAGATTATATAATAACCTTTTATTTGAAGACCTCAGTCATCTGATGCGGAGAGAACCACAGCACAGGTCATGACTGTGCATTTGTACAGCTGACATGGTACACACACACCACAGAGTATATGGGTATTGTTATCCACAGGTGACCTCTGCTGAACCAATGTGTCAGGCCAATCTCCTGGCATTTTACTTATATAAGAAGAAAATATGCATAAGTGATAGCTATGGCATGAAGAATAGAATTACAGAGGATATTCAAATTTTCCAAAGATTTTTTTTTCTGGATATGTGAATATTTTGGGTGATACCATGCAGTGCAAAATACTACTTTCCTTTGCAGAATATTTATTAGCTATTTACAGAATATTGATCACATGATGAATCAGACTGGATAAAATGCATAATGTTTTATGTGTCCTGACAGTTTGCAATAGAATTTATGCTGCTAAAAAGATCTTCAAGTTTATTTTAGCTTCTTTCCATACTTCACTACCTGAAACTTTATTCTTCTTTTGTTTCTGTCAAGAGTTGCACTAAGAACTCAGAACAACTTTTGATCAAATTTTCCTGACAAGAACAATATAATAGCTTAGTGTACACTTTTTTTTTACTTTTTTTAGAATTTAAAATTGAAATGAAACAACAAAAGCAAGATGGTGTTTATTGTCTTGGTTTCTTGTCCTTCAACAGATGCTCTAAGCTGATTTCAGCATCATTTTCTTAGGGGTAACACATTTTGCTTTTTGATACTAGGATTATATTGTACTAGGATACATGAGAACTTTGTCATCTTGTTGTCATCTCAGTGACAATTTAGCTTTTCTTCTCAACTCCACTAGATTTTTAAAAATTTTTAACTATAACTTCCTGAGTTTTGACTTGCTTCCTTGACTTAAAGTCATGTGCACATGTGCATGTAGTGTAAGACTGTCTATGATTTTATTCACAATTATAAATTGTTTACTGGTCCCTAACAGAGGGAGATTTCAATGACCTTCAGTTTGGAGACAGGTTTCAATGAGCCAGAATAGGCAGAAGTATTCCAGTTTTAGTAAGAAGTAGAACTTATACTTAATCAACCATTTATTCTATCATATCACATCAATATCAGTTAATATAATGTAAAATATGAGAATCTGGTTATTCTTTTATTATTCAAAGTTGTTGCTGATGCAGAATTGTAGTGGAACATTTCCTTTTTAAGCAAGAAGTTGCTGTCGGTTTAGAAAAAAACTGAACTCTACTCTTTATTATCTTTTATACTCATGGTTGCACAGAACATGACTGAACATTTCATCTAGCTCACGTGAGCATGTAGTGAGTATGCTGTTGTGTTGTGTGCAGAAAAGCAGGTCTACATTTTAAAATGCAGTTGTCCAAAACTGCTTCTAAAAGTGACAGTGGATTGTTAGGTGGCTGTTCAGTGCACCAACATCTGGTAATCAAAACCTGCCTTAAGCTTGTCAGGTTGACAGTATGTGGACTGGAGAATCTCTCCAGTTAGTTCAGCAGTACATCTGGTTCCTCCCTCCAATATGTCACTATCTTGCTTGTTGAGTTCTAGATATCTTCAGTTTAAGTTTTGCTTCCGTAAGGGTAATGCTTCTGATGTGACAGATAATTGTCTAGTGCAACAGTGATAAAGTGGTATAATGTCTTTAGATAATACCTTTGAATAGCATTTTTACTTTGAAACAAATATTCTAGTTTAATAATTTCTTCTAGAACAGCTTTATTCATTATAATAATGCACATATACACCCAAATTTCAAATTGTTGATGATTGGACAAAAATTGCCAGCAAAACTTTGGCTTTAAATGTGGGAAAAGTAGACTTTGCACTGCTGAAGGAGCTACTTAGTAAGGTCCCTGGGGAATCTGTTGTTAAAGGTATTGGGGTTCAGGAATGCTAGTAATTTTTTAAGACCCCTCTCTTTCCAATGCAAGAGCAGGCAATTCTAAGGCATAAAAAGCCAAGGAAGAAAGCCAGAAGCCTGGCTTGGCTGAGCAGGGATCTAGAACTTAGGTGGGAAAGGAAGGTGTATGGACTTTGGAAGCAGCAACAGGAGACATGTAAGGACTACGGAGAGGCTTTTTACTCTTGTAGGGAGAAAATTTATGGGGCCAAAGCTCAGTTAGAGTTCAAGCTGGCCAGCACAGTGAAGGATGACAAAAAGGGCTTTTTAAACAAGTCAGTATCAAAATGAGAATCAGAGATAACAATGGTCTGCTGCTTGACAAGGTTGGGCACGTCATGAAAAGGGACATAGGCAGAGACATACAATTTTTCACCTGTGTCTTCAACTCCTGTGATGGGCCCTGCTACCCCCAGAGCCCAGTGTTAGAAGACTGTAACTGGGGATGGTGATAAACTCCTGGCCAACCCTGAATTTGTTTGAGACTTGCTGCTCCAGCTGGCTCTGCATAAACCTGTGCAGCCCAATATCATTCATCCCAGGGTACTGAAGGAGCTGGGAAATGTCATTGTGGGACTTCTCTCCATTATTTTTCAACAGTCTTGGGAGTCTGGAGAGATCTCAGCTGACTGGAAGCTGGCAAATATTGTCCCAGTATTCAAAAATAGAAGGAAGGAAGCCCCTGGTAATTACAGACCTGTCAGTCCCACTTCAGTGCCTGGTAAAATTAGAGATAAGGTTATTCTGGGAGTTACTGAGAAATACCTGGGAGACAACACAGTCATTGGCCACAGCCAGCACAGGTTCACAAGGGTTAAGTCCTACCTAACTAACTTACTTTCCTTTCTTTTTCCCCTTATGACCCATCTAGTTGACCAAGTGAGTGTGGGAGGTTTGAATTTTAGCAAAACTTTTGTTACTGTCTCTCACAGTATTCTTCTGGATGAACTATCCATCACAAATCTGGACAAGTCCATAACATGTTGCGTGAGCAATTGGCTGATAGGTTGGGCTCAGGGAGTTACAATGAATGGAGGTACATCAGGCTGGTGGCCAGTCACCAGTGGGGTTCGCCAGGACTCAACTTTAGGGCCAGTGCTCTTAAATGTTTTTATAAAAGGCCTGGATGCAGGAATCAGAAGTACATTAAGTGGGTTTACTGATGATATGAAAGTAGAAGGAGCTGTGGACTCCCCTGAGGACAAAGAGGCCTTCTAGAAAAATCAGGATAGACTAGAGAGCTGGGCAATCATCAACTGAAATATATGAAATATAATGTATGAAATATAGCAAGAGCAAATGCCAGATTCTCCACCTGGGATGGGGCAATGCTGGTTATACATATAAACTAGGACAGGAGAGGCTGGAATGCAGCCCTGTGAAAAGAGACCTAGGAGTCTGGGTGAAGGGCAAGCTGAATATGAGTCAACAGTGCCCTGGCAGCCAGGAGGGCCAACCATGTCTTGTGGGGCATCAGGCAAAGCATGACGAGCTGGTTGAGGGATGTGATTGTCCTTCTGTACTCTGGGGTGGCATCACTTTGTGAGTACTTCGTGTAGTTTTGGGCACCACAGTGTAAGGAGGTCATCAAACTTGTGTGTTTTGTGTGTCCACAGGAGGGTGACCAAGTGAAAAGCCTCAAGGGTAGGACTTGGAAGGAGCAGCTGAGGTCACTTGGCTCGTTCAGCCTGGGGCAGAAAAGTCTGAGGGGTGACCCCATGGCAGTTTATACCTTCCTCAAGAAGGGCAGTGGAGGGGGAGGTGCTGATCTCCTCTCTCTGGTGACCAGCAACAGGACACGAGGAACTAGAATGAAGCTGCTTCAGAGGAAGTTCAGATTGGACATTAGCTAAAAGATTCTTCTCCTGGAACAGATGCCTAGGGAAGTGGTCAGAGCACCAAGTCTGTCTGACTTCAAGAAGCACTGGACAATGCTTTTAGTCATGTGATTTAGTTTTAGGTGGTGCTGTGAGGAGCAGGGAGTTGGACTCAATGGTACTTATGGGTTCCTTCCAACTTAAGATTTTCTATGATTGTCATTCTGGAAAACTTCAAGGTTTCTGATTTTGTCACCTGTTTAATCCATCTTTTGCCTTCTGTGTAATGGAGAAAGATAAATGTATGCAGGCTGAAAGAAAAAAAAATATTATTACTAGAGTTTCTTTTACTTATCTTCTTACAGATACTAATCATTACAAGAATGGACTCCAAAAGAGAAAAAGCAGATCTCATTCACCTGTTATCTGGGGTAGAAGGTAAATAATTATATGCATTTTTGAAATAAAACTGGCTGTTATTCTGTGGTTTGCTGCATTCCCTTTAGAATGCTCTGTGCAGGTCTTTCTCCCTTTTCTCCTCATCAGGAACCTTTCTCTACACTTTTTCTCACTGTTTAATATTTCCTAACTCTTCCATCAGCCTGTGTTTTCTGTCTTTTAATTTTATTTTCTCCTGATTAAGGGTTCTGATACAATCTTTTCTGTTGCAAAAGAATGATAGTTCATACAGCAAGTCAAAGATTTCTTTAACAAAACACAAAGAGGCTGTGGGCAGCCCATTGTCTAATTGTATTTTCATCTGCTGTCTTGATCAGATTGTTTCGTTGTTTTTAGCTGATCGTTGGTCACAAGCTTTTGTCCTTGAAGTGTCATTAAGAGCAATTAGAATTTAAAAGTTCTAACTGAACTCCACAGTGTAAAACCTTGAATGAGTAGTTAGAAATAGGTCATATTTTTCCTTAGCCATCTGTTGCTGATCTTGTTTGCTAACTTGATAAATATGTCAGCATAAGCTTTAGCAATGTATTAAACTCAAGGTTAAAAAAAAACTGTTTCAAATATTCCACCTTCCCACTGATACAAGCAATGCTTTCATCAGTTCTGCATTTTACCTGGGAGTAATTTATGTACAAGCTTGTACAACATCGCAAATTCAGCTGGTAAAACAAACATGTTTCAGGAAGATTGCTGTTTGAGCCTGTACTTATGTTTAGAGCAAACCACAGATTCCTTTCATGTTGTCTTTTAACATCCGTTTTCATAAATCCTTCTTGCATGAACCTCAAGTGTCATGTACTGTGATTGTTCTTTTGCCTTTAAAAATAAAGTTAAATTTGCCCTGCTCTTAAAAGAAGAAAGCCACTTCTTAGAATGTTTTGAAAGGGAGGAGGCATGTTCACAATGCTTTTACTAATAATAATATTTAATGAAAAGTGTTGTATTTGTTTTAAGATCTTAAGACTTGATTGCAAACATAGTTCAATCCAGCTAACTACACTTCTGAAGAGACACACTTGTGTTTTACCAATATTCCTTCTTAGATATATCTTCCAGATATACTTGTAAAATTTCAAATGTATAGAAAGTGTAAAGAAATTTAACTTACAAGGGGCAAAGGTGCTTCCTTTTGCATTAGCATTTAATTTTTCATTTTAAGGTAATAGGGTTGTGATTTTGTGAGACTTGAAACTTGTTCTCATTACTTCTTCCTTGGATTCCAAGGTGGAAGTTTCTAAATCGTTATACCCAACAGTACAATACAAACTGAAATTGTATAGAACTTGATCAAAACAGACAATATAAAACTTAAAATTTTAATAACCTCTGTTGTTCCACACGTGCTGCTTATTGCTGTGCATTGATTCATACTTGCAGAGATTCATTTATTTCATCATAAGTTTAATTCCTTTTTAAGCAGATTTAAAAGCTGTGGATTTGAATTCTGAAAAAAAGGCAAGCCTTTTAGCTTGTAAAGATATCATAAGCAGGTAAGACAAGTTCTTGATTTTTGAGAACAAACTCTTTAGTCAGGACTAAGGTCAGTAAAACTTTGGTTACGTTTGCTCATTTCCGTGGAACTTTCAAATCTGCAGTAAAGTTTTCAGTATACAGGCCTACACCTTCATTTTTAGAGTGGAGAATTTTGTTAACACTATAGAGGAATGCTTAGTGAGGCTCAGAGGAACTTTTAGAGAACAAACAATTGCATATTCCTAACCTTTTGTTTTGTCTTGCATGTTTTAGACAAACTTAGTTAGTGAAATATGTAGAANTTAGACTGGCATATGAAAAGAAAACATTTTCTGTTCCCTAAAATGCTACATTCATGTGCCTGTGGAAGAGAATGAGTAATAAGTTATGAAGGCTAAAGCTAAGCAAACAAAGCTGGTTTATCTATGCAGCAAGATAGGAAGGTGTTTTTATTCGAGTGTAAGCCTAGTTTTGGCCAGGATGTAGAAGTACATGTTAGTTTATAAGAGACTTGTGCCAAGTTTACAAGTTGTTTACAGTTACTACAAGCTGTAGCCACCCTTCCTCATCCTAAGGGAATGTTCTAGATCTAAAGATATCTGATTTGAAGCCTAATTTCAAAGATATACTCAGAAGAGTTTAATTTGGGGGGTGGGAGGGGAGCTTGGGGGAGAGGGAAAGCCCATAATGGAATAATTTTACTGGGGATGAATAAAAGCTTTGTTTTTAAAAGATATGTCTAATTAAATATCTAAATGTATCTGCAGTTTTTTGC
>VXBX01002734.1:225549-237671 GCA_013400415.1 Scytalopus superciliaris
AAACCCCACAGACAACACGAAACCAAACACACTAGAATTGGGTTATTGCCATTATTTTTCCTTGTTAAAATATTGAAAAGTGGAGTTCTCCAATATTTTAAGATTCAGACTCTTCTCTCTTTGACAGTGCCTGAAATATGGATAATGAACATGTCAGAATTATTTTTAAAGTTATGGGAAAGATTCTGTTGTAAACATAGATTTGGACAAACGTCTGAATATAAGACTGTAAAGTATTTCCTCTATAAGACAAAAAGTAAATTCAGTAAAGTCAGAGTTAAATTCAGATAATGCTAATGGCTGTGTTTTGCTTTTGGTGCTAATGAAGTAAAAATGGCACTCTGAAAATTTTCTAAGTTTGTTTCATACAGTTCCCTTTTCTTGGAATACCTTTTTAAACCAATTTCTCCAAGGCTAAATTCTCCACTTGAAATTGTTCCAAAGCATATTTCTTCAAATAGGTGTTATAGTGTGTACTTCAAAACTTTGTTTACCCTGGAAATATGTACAATCCTTTTACAAAATATTTGTTTTCCATAGTTTTCTTATACCTGGTTTACTTTCTCAAATATAGTTAGTTTGAAACCTTTTTCAATAAGCCATAATATATAGCCATGAGTCTTACAAGTAAGAAAGCATCACTAATCCCTGTCAGACTGTGTATTGCTATATCATTTGTTGTAGTATTTTTTCAAATTCTTCTGCTTTCCTGTGAGGTGCCACAATCTTAAAAATCCAAGGCTACGCTTGTAACATGAAGTGCCTATTCCTAGTACAGATGACTTGATTTATGATTTCTCTGTTGCTGCCTGTCATTAAATCTCTTGATGGAACAACAAGGTCACCACAGCATTAAAATAGTTTCACTAATTAGATCAGACTCATTCAAAAAAACATAAGCAACTAATTTAAATCACTATGTTTTCATGGACTGCTTAAGGTGATTATGAAATAAAGAGAGAAAAGTTAATTGGATATGGTGAACTTTTAATTTTCAGCCTGTGTAACAGATCTTCACACAGGAACTCTGAACAGACCTGATACCTCTCCTTGGGGATTAAAATTGAGACCTATAGTATTGCTGAGTAGTTAACAAGTATTTCAGTAATCTGTAAAGGACACTCATAGCATAAAATTCTACCGTGTTTTCAGTAGAGATCAGGGCAGATTCTTCTGTTACCACATTTTACAGTATTCTGATAAAACTGTGATCTCCAAGTAATAAGTGTTCCATCATATTCTTGCCCAGTAAGGCAAAGGTGTACTTGAATCTGAATCAAATTTAAAAAAAAGGAGAAGTGATTTTTGGTTTAGATTTTGGAAAAATATAATTATTCTATTTTATAATTCATTAACCAAGGGAAAAATAAATACCCTAAATAGTTTTGTATGCTCACGAACAAAGATAAAAACAAAACCCAAACAACCCTACCTTAATACAGTGAAAGCCTTGGAAGCCCCAAATTTAAGAAATGTAAAATGCCAAGTTTCAGAAATATGTAAAGAGTCAAGTTAAAAACACATATTGGGAACAACCTCCAGGACTTTCTTCAGGCTTTGGATCACTAAACCACAGGCAATTAATGACACCACGCCAATCCAGTATTTCCACTGGAACCGATTAAAATCCTTAGGTCAGTGTTAGAGTTTTCTGACAGTACTTTTTGTAAAGACTTAACAGAATTTTCTTACAGTAACTTGTTTTGAATAAGCAACTTCTCAAATACTTTACTGTGAAAGAACTTGAATCTTAAGAATATAAGTAGCTTTTTTAAACAACTTAGAAACACGAACGTGATTCTGGTTAAAAAGAATTCAACAATTACTGAACAGTACTGAGCATAATATTAATGAAATAGAAATAAGCATTAAAATCTTTTCTGAAATATTGTGGTTAAGTATAGTGCAGATTGATTGATTTTTGTGTAAGGTCCTTATACATACTATATATGAATATGCTTACATATTCTTATTATAGGACAGTATGCATAAAGCTGATCAGTAGCAGCAAGTAGTAGTAAATATTAATCTGTACATGTTTTATTTTATGGCCGTTGATACTTTCCACAGAAAGGGTACTGGTTAAAACTAAAGTCTGCTACTTCTGAGAAACACATAGTGAAGACTGCTGAAGTTAAGTTGAACACATATGAAATGCATAGGTGTTGTATTTGTAGTTTATCACAGTTTTGTTTTTTTTTCCCTTCCACTTCTTTTCCAGATTCAGGATTTCCAGAAGTACCAGAAGTCAAAAAAAGGAAATTGACATACGAAAGAGTTCCTGGAAGAAGAGACGGACAAACACGTCTGAAGTTCTTTTGAATGGGGATTTGCATAGTACATATATTTTTTAAATTCCCAAACTCCATGAAGGGAAATAGATTCATTTTTGTTTTAATTTTTAGAAAGAAGTTAGGGTTTGGGATTCCTTACTAGTTCAGGATTCTTTTGTATGGTTTTAAAGTGTTACTAAACAACCTAGTTCCTTGAAGCTGGAGAATTTCTGCTTCTCTGTTTGTTCTCATGGCTGATATAAAGGTACTATACCACTCTTTATATAAGAAATAAAATGTGAATGGAATAAAACAGACACTGAAGTACATGGAGTATTCAAGGCACCTGTTTGCTCCCTGAGCATGCAGCTTTTCAAATATAAGCATGGGCTGAATCTGCCAGAATCTCAAGGCTTCCTGCAAAGTCTTAGAGACTTTTTGCACTTAGAAGTTTGACCCTTTGTGGTTGTCCCTTAGCCTCAATTCTGCTTCAGTTCCATTTCTTTCCTTCTGACAGCTCCTTTAGGAACCATGTTTTGAGTTCCTGAACTCTTAATCATAATCAAGCTACAGGAAAAACCTTTTTGTTTTATGGACAACATGTGAACAGAGTGTTGAAATTTAGCATTCTCATAGATTTGATTCAGAGAACTAAACTGTGACCCTCACTCTGCATAGCCTGGTAAAGGCCGTTTGTTGGCCTCCATGTTTTTCAGCCGTCTGGAGTGCATTGGCAAGTAGAGAGATGGGAATCATCTGGGAGGCAGTTCCAGACATTGTAGGCTACAGCTAGAAGGGATAGTAAGATTGAGGGGAAAAAGCTGTCTCAACTGTAAGCTACAGAAGAGGACAGAATGCTACCCAAACCCCCACTTTCCATCACAAGGTTTAGTAATGAAACTGGAAACACGTGTGGGAGCAATGGTAGACAGTAGCTCCATTCTGCTGCAGGAATGCATGCATGGTTTGCACAGACATGCCTGCCAGCTCCAGAGTGTCTCTGTCTGTTTAGTGGCCTTCAGATGAGGTGATTCAGGTTTCAGACTCACAAATCTTTTTAAGTTTGAAGCAGTAACAGAAAAGGGGCGGGAGGAGGAGGGTGGGGAGAGAAGTAACAAACAAAATCAAAACCCACTAAGTTTATGGTTTATGTTTGCAGTTAAATACTTATTTGGCACTAAGCCTATATTCACTATCTGGATAAATGAAGTCAGTACTTAGAAGAGAAGGGTTTGGTCTCTCAGGGAAAACAGACTGCTGATTTTTAACCAAATTCTTAAAAGCTATTATGACAGCATTAATCACAATTTTAGTTCACAGTAATATCCCCAAATTACTTGTACCCGGATTATTTGCAAGACCTTAGAAAATACCTTTCACGAGTGATAGCATAAAAAGATTTCTAGTAAAATTGAAAACAAGCCAGTGTTTCCCCGAATAAAAGAAAGACTTAAATAAAAGTTGCAGTTTGCTTGCTATTTCTGGCCGATTTTTATGGTTGACTAACCTAACCATTTTCCATCTTTTGCATCATGGATTTGACTCTGTTTTTCAGAACTACCTCTCAAATTGCCAGAAACAGGAGTCTGTTCTTTTAAAGTCCAGCTCTACAAAGTCTCAGTCACAGACCACAGCTGGAGAAAATTATAGCTGCCAGCGCCAAGCTATGTATTTATGTCTTCCTTTCCCACAGGCAAAGGCTGACACCAGAACTTTCACATGAACAGTTGTGAAAGAGTAGCTTAGATAATCTGTAAGTCACTTTGAAAGCAAAAGCATGTTGTCTACATTAAATAATAAAATTCAAGTGCTGTCTGCATTAAGTTTCCATTAGGTAGAAAAAACATCAGTGTACAGTTACAGGCAAAGAAGTGGAAAATAAGGAAAAAGGCTTGCAATGACCAATTGTTTTTTACTGTATTTGTTTATGACAAATCTCAGTCTCTCACAGATGTGAACACAATGACAAATTTATCAAATATGGCATTCTCCTCCCTCATCTGTTTAATGTGGAGTAAAATTACTATTGCACTATGAAGATGCACTTCACACACACACACACCAAATTATCTGTAACTGAGAATTAGAAAGCAACTAATCCTTTGCCAAAAGGTGCAATACAGAAACTAATCACCAGTCCTCCACAGCAGGTAGGGACACTCAATTCCTGAAACAAGTTTGTTGACTTTTTAGTGGCCAGACAGGTGGCACCTGTAGATAGAGGAGAGCCTTGCTGATAGGCTGGGGAAGAGGACAGTGAGAAAAGGGGGTGTTGTGGCTCACGTGAGGCACTTAGTGTGCAGATGTGTGCACTCAGTTTGCTTTACTGTGGACATCCTGTGGGACCTGTTGCCATCAGATGGTATGAAGGCCTCTGTGCAGCAGACAGCCCTCTTGGATGGTCTGAGGTAAAGGAAGCGAAGATGCTGCCCAAGGGTCCACCCCCCTGCAGATTATACCTGTTAAAGCAAAATGTGATGCTTGTCCCAGTCTAAGCCAATGCAGTGTTGAGTTCAGCAAAGTAATTCACACCTAGGTACGTGCAGTACAAGACATCCTCCTGCAGACTGGGTAGGAAACCACGTGTTGCACTGCCTGTGGAAGCAGACAGCTGCCCAGGTGTGTTTGTCAGGTTCCTTGGTTGCATCAATAACGGGGGCCTGCAAAAGCTGAGTTGTTAAGATGCTGCCTCATCTAGCCAATACAAAATAACCAGCAGTGGCACACTTCACCACACTGACTCCCAACAGGAATCCAACAGCCTTGATGCCAACCAATCCCATTCTAGAGTTCGTTCTGACACTCGACTTTCATCACAGACCATTGTCTGGGAGGGTAGAGGTGGCACTGCTGTCAATTCAGCCAGGACCTGCAGTGTGCTCACAGTGCTGCTCCTCCAATGCGTGTTGACCGTGGTGCTCCTTCTGAAAGAGGCCATGTGGTGCTGGGCAGGGCAGCCAAGAGACAGCAGCAGGTGACTGGCTGTCCAGCAGCAGCTGCACACTGTGACTTAGCCACTCCTTGTGCCAGCTCAGCAGCCACTCCAGAACCTGAGCTCCAAGTGAGGATGCTAAGTGAGAAGTGTACACCACGGAGTGGGGTGCAAAGAGAAACAGACATGAGGATGAGATGAGGTTTTATGTCAGGAGGTAAAAGAGTATGAAGGGCTTGCTGGGGAAGAAGTGACCAGCAGCCAGATGCTTTTGACGCATGCACTCATCAGTACCTTTGACTTCAGCATTTTGACCTCTTGCCTCTGTGCAAGAATAACTATGCTTTCTCTAGACCTCAGCAGTGTGTACATGTGTCAAGTACTAAAATTAAAACTGCCACATTCAAATAGCCTACAATGAAAGGAAGCCAGAGCAAGGAAAAGCTCTTATGGAAAGACATTCTCTTAGAAGAACATGTATTTAGAGGCACAGTACATACCGGCAGTATTACAGCTCTCATGTTGGTGTTTTTCTGCAGGACAACAAAGATGAAAGTCTTTTGACAAAAACAACAGCCTAGAGGACACCCGCTGCCCCGTTTCAGCTGACATTCACAAACATAAGTATTGGAACTGCAGAATTCTTCCTTAGAGTTTAAAAATGTGTAAGTGAGCCTGATAACAGTTTTGCTATTTACCACAAAAATGGTAAATAGCTATAAATGAGATTTTTCTATTATTAAGATACAGTTCCTAAAAATCCCACAGCAAACTCTTCCCAAAAAAGGAAAGAGCTTGAGGCCTCCCCTCCCACTGCAACATCCAAGTACCCTCTTTCTTACAGTAACTGCTCCTTGTTAGAATTACACAAGTTCAAAGCCAGTAGGGACAAGAACTTTATTTCCAAACTTCTAAAAGATTAATACAAACAATGGAAAGTAGACAAAATTAAAAACCTATACAAAAAGTTAGTTGTCCTTGTAAAAGTGCTCTATAAAAAAAGTGAAGGCAAATCCCCAAGTACATCTTAGTAAGTTTCATGTATCGCAAACCTTGACAGTGATACATGCAAGTGCCTTTGCGTGTTCCTGGATTTCAGTTGTTTGGTCACACTTTAAATATACGAAGAAAATTCCACCACGGCAGTACTTTTACAAATACAAATTAGAAAAAGGATTACAGATTAGAAGAATTGCAAGAAACGTGCTTTAGGAATCAAGCTTGTGTTATACAATGTGTCCAGCAGTTTCTAAGATGGGTCATTTATGCACCAAAATGCACTTGAAAGAAACCTGAAATTGGTTCCAGGTCCTGCTAATGGAAGCAAATTCCCCCTGAGAACATTACTTCAGCCCTAACAGCCTTTAGCTTTATACTTTAATTATTCACTTTTGGGTTATTTTCTTTGGGGGGGGGAAAATTCATTTTTGCTGTCATTCTGGTGTTACAGTTTATCACGATAATTTGGTACAAATTCATGTGGTTTTCATTGCTAAAATGTAAACTATTCAAATAATATTTGTATAATTGGCATAGTGTAGTAACAGTGGTAACGATTATGAAAGGAATAAGAATTACATTAAAAAGTTTTAAAATATTACCAAAAGATAGTGAAATACAGATTCACAAGAACAAATGAATAAATATCTAGGACAGTTTTAGCCACATAAAAGTCAGGACACAAAGGGAGCTTTTCTTGTGAAGGAAAGGCAGTTATTATTCATGTCATGCTTGAAGGCAATTCTCCAGTGACCTTCCCTACAAGAGAAAAAAGAAAAGGTTTATTAAATGCCATCTTCCTAAGCTGATACACTCCTCTTACAAATTACAACAGAAAAGCTCCTTTGCCCTGAGGAAAACTGAATAACCGCTTTCCTTTGTTGGATGTGGTATCCTTGCATATCATAAATTTTTTTAATTGCCTTTTTTACTTTGCTCGGATTTTCTTATGATCCTAGGATAACAAAATAATAATAAACTACATATTTGATACATCACCAAAAAGTGGAAAATTACATCCTGGGCTGAGCTATGAATTTCTCAAAGCATCAAACTCTTAAGAAAATATTTTGTAACCTATCTGGATGATGTGATTAAACCAGAATCCTAGTATGCATACATACACACACAGAGACACAAAAAAACCCAGAGAAAAAGTAGAAAGGCTGCTTCAATAGCAGAACACATGCAGTAATTACTACCCATTTTATCTTATTTTCATGAAGAATTAAGGGTAGCACCTAAACTACGAAAATCTACTTTTGTTTCTCTCCAACCAATTTTTTTTTTTTTTCGGAATAGCATCTCATGTTCAGTTGTTCTCTCTCTTTAGGTTCAATCCTGTTTTATTAAACCTACAGAGCAACAACCAAGCCCACGCTACTGATGAGGCAAATGCTCAAGTGCAAGCTCAGGAACCCTAGCAGCAGGAAGGGGTATATTTTACACATATTTTATGTTCTGGTTTAAACTCTGCCCTTAAGGAAAACATTCCTTTTCTCTTTAATAGCACTCTCAAAGAGAGAACAGAATTCAGTGGCTCTTCCTCTCTCTCTAGATTTTTCATCTCTTTAGCAGGAATTATTATTTTCTTTTAAAGAAAAGTAACCTTTCTGAATATCCTACATCCACATTCCTCACTCAGAAGAAATTAATTTTCCTAATTACGATGTGGTCCTGCCCAAGACTACTGGCATGCATGGCATTTCTTTCTCCTGCTGCAATCACTGATAACCTATGCGACAAATGGAAGAGGCTGGAGTGGGAATCATGGAACCAGATCCCAAAGATTTGGAAATGTTGGACAGTCACCCACCCACCTACTCTGCAGGTGTTACATGGGCACAAGCCATGCTAAGGCAGAGTTTAGGGAGTAGTTCATCCCTTAGACCTGTGCTGAACAAGGATATGATCACAGATTGCCTCAGCTCC
The DNA here is from genome assembly GCA_013400415.1 of Scytalopus superciliaris. NCBI lineage: Eukaryota > Metazoa > Chordata > Aves > Passeriformes > Rhinocryptidae > Scytalopus > Scytalopus superciliaris. Next base: position 233,686 of record VXBX01002734.1, read on the forward strand.
TCTCTGCTTCCACTGATTTTGGTGCCATACCAACAGTAGGAACAGGAAAAGCCTAAAAACAGACACAGCCAAATGAACTGCAATATGACACTGAAGACCAATTGCATCTTAACACAGATCTTGCTTAAGCAGTGAGCTAGTCATTACGTGCAACTGCCATGGCTATGTCTTACCTCTCCAGGCTGAGTATGTGACTGGTTTTGTCTGGCTGTGTCAAACACAGCTGCGTGTCTTAGGCAATTTTGATTACTTTGGATGCTGCTACGGACCCTAGACCTGCTCAAACAAAAAATACAACCATCCTAACAAAAAAACCCAAACCAAACCAAAAAAAAAAAACAAACCCAAAAAACCAAAAACTCATAAACAAAACATCTGCACAAGGAGGTGGAGGGAAGAGACATGCTTCAAATGACAGACCTAAAAGAAACAGAAAACAATTTGCAGAACCAGCAGGGAAATTATAAACATTTCCCTACAAAAGAACTCAACGTTTAAACAATTATTCACCATGTTCCCTTGTCCCTCCAGGGGCTTGAGTTTCAAATCAGAGTGGTTGTCATGGTATCTGTGACTTTATTACCTGTTTTCAGAGCAGAGCACAGGATCGGGGTTCTCGGAAGGGATTGCTCCCTGCAGGAACCCCAACAAGCAAGGCATCTTTGCAGGCATTTTGCATACAGTACTGCTGGAGTTCTGCAGCTGCCTGAGAGACCTGAAAAGGAAAAACAAACCCAGAGAGGAAACTAATTCATTCATAAGCATCTATTAGGCATTTCCTCTTGAAGAGCTATTATCAAACAGAGCTGGAGTGCAGCCAAGCCAGCTCTTGGATTCTAAAACACCAAGTAAATCAGCACAGAAGCACATTTACAAAGCTCTGATGAAGCACACATGAAATACTATGCCATTGATGAGCCAGAAGAGCATAGAGGACTGAGGTGCAAGTGTGATGCAATTTGTCCTTATTAAAATGCACAGAGATGTGACCACAATATTCTCAGGTTTATAATTGAACTCTCAGATCCTCAGACAACTTATTAAAAGGATTTTAATTTCTGAACTTTTAAGCAACACAGAGCATAACAAGGAATGAAAGCAAAAAATGAGGATGAAAAGCTTTTCAAGTCCATCCAAATTGTCACCTTCCCCCAGCAGTGAAGTGAGAACTTCAAATCCACATTCTGGCCCCCAAAGAGGAGAGTCCAGAACTGCAGAACAAGCCCAGGATCCCAAAGGTAAGATGTCCTCAGCACTGAACTCCCCTGCTCTCCCTGTGAACAACAAGTCAGTCATTTGCCTGTATTCCTGAAGAACAATGCAGAGGAATTCCCAACGTCCCAGACACACATCAGGAATCACTGCAGGGAACTGTCAAAATCCATGCCGTTTGATACATATTTTTTTGTTAAAGGAAATACTGAGCATATTGATGGAAATACAAGTTCCCCTCTGACCTTCCCTCTGACTTTGTTACAGGACTCCTGAAATAATGATTTTTCTTTCTACACAGCTTTGTAGTGTTGCCAAAACAATAACCAGAAGAACCACCCATGCTTCCCAGTCTCCTGTCTGAAGGGGCCACCAGAAGCCCCGATGAAATTTTGCTTCTGGGCCATCTAATAGCATGTAGAAGTGCAGGCAAAGATTGGCCTAGCCCATGTTTTCATTTGGTGTTTTGCTGCTGTCCTGTTCACAACCTTCCAAATCTCCTCCATGCTCTCCTCCAGGACACTCACCCTGGTAACTGCCTGAATTTAACCAGGAATTGTCAGCACTCCAGGGAGCTGTTATGAGAAGCATTTTCCCCTCAGCTTCCCAGGTTCTCTTGAGCAGAATACAGGGAGAAGTATCCACACCAAGGATTCCTGCTACATTAGTGGGCTTTGTCACTCCTTCCTTACTTGAGGAGAACCCCTTTGTGGGGGCTGCAGAGATCTCTCCACGTGGTTGTCAGGCAGAGATGCCACTTGCAAACACTGATCAGTCAAAGACCACGTGGAACTTTTTCCTGGGAAAGCAGCAGTTCCTCACCTTACTGCACTCTGCTACTAAACTCTCCAACACATTCTGAGCTATGTATATCCTGGCATAGCCTGGAAAGATACAAACCTGATTTTGTTTTTCTTTTTTTTACAAACCAGATCTGCCTCCTCTTAGCCCTACCTATGCCCCATAACATTCTTTGTTCCTCCAGTTCACACCAGAAGCACAAGAGTTTCTGACATATTTCGTCACATGACAAACATGCTCCCTGCAGCAGTCTCCTGCATGCAAGATGTGTGTGGGTACTTCTTTCCTACTCAGTTTCCTCTTTCTGAAAATATTGTTCCTGTTTGCATTTTTAGCTTGCAGGGTAAACAAAATCACCATGGAACTTTGTAGTATGAAATCCACTTGCAAAAATCCTTTCAGAGCCTGCTTCCGTCTGGAAATACATTGTCTATTCAAAGCAGCTGAAACAATGTTTTCTCCTATATCAATGTCTGCTGAAACTGAACCAGGTGGTTTTTCAGAGATGAATATATTCCCTATTATTTTTACACTGTACCTCAAGAAACCCATTGTTTATAAGATACATTTTTAATCATGTGCCATTTTAAAGCCATTAACAGGTTCCTAGAAGAGCAGACTTGGAAAGAGATTGATGCACACAATGCTGCAAGAAAAATGAGACCAAGACCAATCAAGGCCAAGCCTCCCCAGAATATATGCAAACTCGTAATAGATACAAAGGAAGTCCAGTTCCAGAATATGTTATGGGCACAAAGTACCTGTAAACTACGAACTGTGTATTTTACACCCCCTCTCTACCCACAAAAAAAATAACAGAGAGGGGGTATACGCCTCAAAATTAGAAGGGACAGAGATCCACGCACCAGCAATAACTGGTGGTTTGGTCACCCGTTTCGGTGTTAGACAATACCCCTCTTGCCACAAGAGTCTGCATTTCTACTCTGAGTCGTGCTGTTCCTCAGGGATTCCCGCAGATCACTGCAGTGATAAACCACAGTCACTTTTAGTGAATCAAGCATCTGCTGATTGTTTGCTAATAAAATTTACTAACATTAACAAATTGGTTAGGATGATATTCAAAAACCATAGTGGATTCACCTTGCAATAAACGCTTCAAATTTTCACCAGCCCAGGACAGGAGAAAAGGTATTTTGGATTATTTTTAAATCAATTAGCTAAGTTCCTGCAACTGAATGTACTGGCACTGTCATCAGTTTGAGGAAGTTGGTGTTTTGTGACTGGCCAGAGAAAATGGCGAATAAAAGGAGGTGATGAGAGAAGAGGAAAGCACAGGATATAAATTAATTGGACCTTCATCACTTCACAGACTATGCTGGATTTTGTGCTTGGTTGCTAAGAGTCGTTTTCACAAAGTGGTTGTGGACTCCTCCAGACCTGTCACGGACAGGCCACCAAACCTGAGGAGCTGGCAGATAACAGGACCGCCTCACCGGCCCGCCTTTGTCTGGCAATACGGGAGCCGGAGAAGGCTCATGGATGCGCAGCAAACCGCCTGCCCGCTCCCGGTGTGCCCGCATCGCCCCGCACCGCCCCGCCGCGGAGGCGCCAGCCCTCCCGGAGCGGGCAGCCACTCCCGATTATCTGCTTGCTTGTGCAGAACTAACGCGGGGCTGCTGCATTATTTATCGCGGCTCCTTCCCGCGGGGAATGGCACTCCCCTCCCCGTGCCCGCAGCTCCCCCGGGGCACACGCAGAGGAGCGGGCAGGAGGGGATGCCCTCCCTCCCCCCGGCCCCCCGGCAAACCTTGATCCTCTCCACGGCCGCCTCCAGCTTCAGCTGCTCCACCAGCCGCTGCATGGTGCTCAGGCTGCCGCCCGACGACATGCCGAGTCCAAGGCGGGCACGGAGGCAATGAGGCTGCGGAGTGCTGCAGCTGCGGCGGGCTCGGCTCGTCTCGGCTCAGCTGGGCACGGCTGCGCTCGGCTGGGCTGGGCTCGGCTCGGCTCCG
>VXBX01002734.1:237837-248805 GCA_013400415.1 Scytalopus superciliaris
AAAGGAAGAAAAAAAAAAAGGAAAGACAGAAAAAATGGAGAAAGGGGGAAGGGGGGAAAGGGAAGGGAAAGGCAGGGAAAAGAAGTGAACAGAAATAAAAGTAGGGGAGATGGGAAAGAAGAGAGGAAAGGGAATTCATAGACTCAAAGAATGGTTTGTGTTGGAAGGGATATTAAAGATCATTTAGTTCCAACCCTCCCTGCACTAAGCAGGGATGCCACCCACTAGATCAGGTCGCTTGGAGCCCCATCCAACTTGGCCTTTAAGGCTGACAGGTCTGAACATTCTCCTCTGCCCACAGGCAGCCATTAGGCTCAAACTGCTTGGCAGCTGCTGCCAGTGTTGCTGCATCCCTCCCCAGCACTGTTCATCACCATAAATAAGTCCCCTCACTTTTTGGCAGGGGTTTGCCAGCCATTAGTTTGCTGGCTTGTTAAACAAAAGTCAGTGGGATGAAGTTCAGAGCCTCAAATGGTTGCTCTGATAATGAGACAGGGCAAGCAGGAGATCAGACCCAGTCCACGTGGGACTGGGGGAGGCAGGTCCTGCTTAATCAACCTGATGTCCTTCTATGATAAGGTGACCCAACTAGAGAATGAGGGAAAGGCTGTGGATGTTGTTTATCTGGACTTCAGTAAAGCCTTTGGCACTGTCCTCTGTAACATTCTCCTGGAGAAACTGGCTGCTCATTGTATTTATGAGTGTACCCTTTGATGGGTAAAGAACTGACTGGATGGCCAGGCCCAGAGAGTGGTGGTGAATGGAGTTAAATCCAGTCACTAATGGGGTTCCCCAGGGCTCAGCCCTGTTTAATGTCTTCAACGATTACCTGAACAAGAGGATGAAGTACACCCTGAGCAGACATCAGGCTGGGTGGGAGTGTTGATTTCTGGAGTGCAGGAAAGCTCTGCAGAGGTATGTGGACAGGCTAGATCAATGGGCCAGGGCCAGCTGTATGAGGTTCAACAGGGCCAAATGCTTGGTACTGCACTTGGGTCACAATTGCCCCATCCAGTGCTACAGGCTTGGGGAAGAGTGGCTGGAAAGGCAGAAAAGGACTTGTGGGTGCTGGTGTGCAGCAGCTGAGCATGAGCCAGCTGTGTGCCCAGGTGGCCAAGAAGGTCAGTGGCACCCTGGCCTGTATCAGCAATAGTGTGACGAGCTGGGCCAGGGAAGTGATTTGTCCCCCTGTCCTTGGCACCGGTGAGGTCACACCTCATGCCCTGTGCCCAGTTCTGGGCCTCTCACTGAAAGACACTGAGGTGCTGGTGTTACTGAATTTTAGGAACTCTCTAAACATGGACAGAGAGTCAAGTTTAGAAAGGAGATGTTTATTTTGCAAAGAGAGAAAAGAGGAAGTTTTTCCACAAATCAACCACACCAGGGTGTAAAAGGCAAGAGAATTTAAACACTAAAATTTACATAAACCCACTTATGTAATGCTTGTGCAGCCTGATGCAGTACTGGTTACTGTGCCTCTGTGGGCCTGTCTCTGGTGTTCACTGGTACCCATTTGGGGAGGAAGCCTTTACTCAATTCCGAGTGAAGTTCAGCTCAGGACACACTGAACCCCAGTCTGTGTGCTAATTAGGATGTGATCTGCAGCTCCTGCTTAAACAATTGCCAAGCAGGACTTAAAGTACAAAAGCTTTCCTTAAGCATTAAGCAACACGTTCAGAATAAGGGTTAAAGGTGAGAATGATACCATCAGCTTCCATCTGCAACAGAGATCAAAGGAAAGGACACAGAATTCTGCTCAAGGATTCAGCGAATTCTGCTTAACAATGGAGAATTCTGCTTTAAGACAACACTGCAGCACGCCCAGAGAAGGACAACAAAGCTGGTGAAGAGTCTGGAGCACAGGAGCAGCTGAGAGAGCTGGAGGCGTTTAGCAGAGGAGGCTCGGGGGAGACCTTATGGCTCTCTACAACTACCTGAAAGGGGGTTGTATTGAGGTGGGGGTCAGTCTCTCCTCCTATGTAACACGTGATGGGACAGGAAGAAATCAGGCTGCACCAGGTTAAATACTAGAAAAAATTTCTTCATGAAAAGGGCTGTAAATAATTGGAACAGTCTGCCCAGAGAAGTGGTGTAATCACCATTCCTGGGAGTGTCTAAAAAACCTGTGGATATGGCACTAGATAACATGGCTAAGTGGTGAACACGGTGGTGCTACGTTAACAGTTGGACTTGGTGATCTTAGCAGTCTTTTCCAATCTTTTGGAAATTATTCTACATGAACACCCAGCTTGCACCACAAACCCTCAGCATGGCCATGGAAAAGACTGACGCAGAACCTTCTCCAAGATCCTATTACCTTGCCACACCTTCCCTGCAATGATCTCACCACTCCCCAGCACCAGCAATACTACTTGTTGACGCAGACACCTCTCTCTCAAGTCAGTCTATCTACACTGGCTATACTAGGCATAGTATTTTAACTCTCAGCAGTCTCTGAAAATTTATGCTCGGAAGACAGACATCATTCAGAACTATACGTTAGGCTTAGAGATGCCCAGCAGCCTCAGCTAACGGGGTGTCACTGCAGCACTGACAGCTTTCTAAAGACATGAGGGTTTTTTTTCTATCACAAAGATGTGACTCAGGGTCGCTGCCCAGCAAATTTCTGCTGCATTCCATGCATCGATGTCTGCATCTGGTTATTTTTAAAGCGCTCATATATTGACAAAAGAGGGAACTCCAGGCTAAGGCAGCATTATGGCTCATTTCTAGCAGGTTGTACAATACCTGCTGACTTCTCCACTCACTTGGTACCAGGCCACAGTGTTACAGAAACAAAAATCCCATTAGCTGCTGACAGACACGGTTCTGTTCTCTGAAGGGACTGTACCTCCATTGCACTGATTTCCAACTGTAGTGTCAGGTCAGGAAATTAATCCTGATTAGAAGGAAGGTAGGCAAAAAGCAATAACAGATCTGTGTTTTGACTGCATATTTGCATAACCCAAATACTTGGCTTAGGGAGGGATGGAGCAAAACGAGGCACAAGGTCAACAGCAGTTAGCCTGTGAAACTGCAGCCACAGGTTATGTCCTCCTGCATACATTTGCCTCATTCTCTTCTAGATATACCAGTCTTATCTAATAATCAACATGTTATGGTTTTGACTTCCTTTGTGAATTTTTTCCTTTTCTTTTCACCGGAACGGACATTTGAGACCATGTGTCCCAGGGGGACATTTGGGAAGGGGACTCCAAGGGGGGGGAAGGGGAAGCGGGNCGCCGGAGCCAGCTGTCTGATCTGTCAGCCCCCAGCTCTACCGGGTCGCTGGAGTCGGCTGCCGTTTTTTTCTTCTTTTCTTTCCCACCTACGGTGAGATCATCCAGCCGCACCAGGGCGCAATAGCGCCATCTGTTGCCCGTAACTATAATTGCAGGACGGTGCTTTTTTTTTTGGCTGTTATCTGTGATTATTATCGGTTCGGGTCTTAAGATTCCTCCTAGCCCCAAATACCTTAATTGCCTCAAAACTAAGACACAACACCATTTTATTTGTGCTTTGTTCTTTCTTTCTACCACAGCAACTTAATCTTCCCCCTTCCCCTCTTGCAGGATGCTGCGTTTTGGGGGATGAAGCAGCAATACACCCAAGCTGTGGTCTCTTATTTCATAAGCATCTTTGCAATGCCCCTAAGATTACTTCACGAAAGCAAGCACAGCTTATTCTTTCACAATTTTTACATTTGAATTGACAATTAAATACAAGGTGAATTAAGTTTATTGCTACACTGCATTCTGCAGAGATGAAGGGAAAATCTAGCAGTTCCTCTTCAATTTTACTATTGTGTAGAGATTTAGAGTAGTACTTCTACTGTGCTTTTGAATTTTAAACAGAAAACTGAGACAACATTCTGAAAGTATGTGAAAGGTAAACTAGCAAAAGCAGCACAGAGATCCTTCTGTAAAGAATGAGGATGGGTCACAATGGCAGAATCAGAAACTTCTTGCATTAATATGCATTTTAAAACACAGCTACTATGGACCTTGTCAGTAGCAGCACATTCAAAAGCTACACTCCCAGAACCAATCTCCGCAGAAGGCAGCTAATCAACCCCCATTTTCAGCAGTTCCCTCCTGAGGAACTTGCTTTTACAGGTGTGATAAATGACAGGAGAAAGACTGTGCTCCCATCTGCCCTTCCCCAATAAAATTAGTGAAGAGAAATAAGGTAACACAATCCCCCTTAGTAGCAAATCATGGAAACTCTCTGACCCAGGCTGAGTTACAGAGGAAACCACAGTCTGCTGTTATGCATCATTTATTCTAAGAACTCTGAGGTCTGATCAGAACAGATAAACATACTGAATATTTTAGATTTCGAATTTAAAACAAATTCAGTGTGCATATATAAACTTTTATTTACATAAGGCATCAAAATTGCCCTTTTTAACAAAAGGGTCATTTTTCCCTTTAACCAATACTTTGGTGAAAGAAATGTCACATTTAGTAGACTAATATTCACTGGTATACTTGTTCTGAACAAGCAGGTATAATCCAACGTACAAGATGAAAAAGCAAACACAAAATACCTAAGCATACTATTTCATGAATTACTCTGTAGAACAAAGAAGTAAGGCTTGTTTGCATCACGACAATGATCAATCATGCATCATTTATTCCCACAAAAAGTAAAATCCATTTTTAACTGGAGCAGGAATAGCAGTAGTCTGGTATAATCCCCATATTGTTTACATCAAAAAAACCCTATCTGCCATCTTAGAAATTAGACTGAAAAGTAGGAGAAAAGACAGAAAACCGAAAAACAGTCCTCACTTTGGAATGCTTTATAAGCATTCCCAGTGTCCATTTTCAGGAACCCTTCAGTTCAAAGAGGAAAAAAAAAGCCTTTCAAGAATTGAACTAGGAACATTTTCAGAAAGACTAGAGTTATGGTTGCATTGATCACAAATGGGAAATAGCTAGCAAAAATACATTGTTTGGAAGAATGAATTCCACACCGATATCCCCAAGTAAATGGCATATATACATTGAGCTGAGCCTGTTTTAATAGGTCTGATTCATAAAAGTGGTAAACCTGTATTATGCTTGGGCCTGATTTAATAATTCCTGAGTTTTAGATCACTGCCAAGTCACAGCAGACAAAACTCTGAACGATGCAATGAAAAATTCTGCAAATCCCTTTCAACATTAGAACACATTTTGTTCAGTAACTCTCAATCATCAATAAAAGTCAGTCTCCCAGGTCCTTCATTTTTCATCCACCGCCGATATCTTTTCCATCGGGGATCCATGGCCATCTTCTTCTTTAACTCCTCCTCTTGTTCTAGTTTATAGACCTGATGGATAGACAGAAGCTTTTAATAAGGCTCAAGAAACAGCCTAAGTGAGCCTGAAGCAGGGTGCAAAGTGTTTATATTTCAACTATTTGCCAGTTTATTCTCCTACAGAACTCTGAATTGCAACATGGAAGCAGACTTTGACCAACACAGTGTTGGAGCCCAAGAGCTGTAACCGAGGTACTTTGCACTTCTGCCAAGAGCAGAACTATCTCCTTGTGAGGTGGTGCTGGAAGCTCCAAAACCTTTTTCTCCTAAGGAACTAGATGCTCATGCATTCAACAAAATAAAATGCACAGTAATCAATGACTAATGCTCCAAAAGCTAAACTTGGAGTCCTTCCTCAGCACACATACAGTTCAGTGCAGCTGTTTAGCTCCTCGTTTAAGTCGTTCTCCCATTTCAAAGTCATCATCTAACAGAATACTGCTATGGAACTTTTTATTCCTAACTAAGGTTCTCAACAAAGTTAATATCCCTGCATCAAGTATTTGCAATACTAAATGATATTTACATTTCTGTCAAGAAATGGTGCCATTGTAATGAAATCTACAATTATCAGCAAAGTCAATTATGTTTTAAAAATTAAGAAAAGGCAACAGCATCTCCATTTTTATTCTGGAAGGCAGTTTATGTAGATGCAGCCATCATCAATCTCAAAACTATACGCTTCTGTCATCTCAGTGTCATCTGACTTCTTCTGGGTCAGAAGGCAATTAAATACAAGATTATATATATGCATGAACGAAATTTTAAAAATATTATATTGCTACATAGATACACCAGCTCAATGTCCAGTGAAGAATTCTTAGGAAACAGAATAAATATGATGGAACTTCATGATGCACCCATGTATTGAATTCTTTATCTTTCCCATCTTAAAAGGACACTGAAAAACTGAAAAATACATAGATAGGCATCTCCAGTGATCAAAGAAGAGAGAAGCTTTCGGGGAGAAAAACTCAGAGCATGTTTTTCAGCTTAGAAAACACATGACTAAGTTTCCAGTAAGAATATGGTAGTGGTTCAGAAAACCACGGGGAGCCTAATACTAATATTAATAAGCAGAATAAGCAGAAGTCCACGTGGCTTCAAATAAACCCTGTCTTCTACCATCTTCTGCAAGTACTGATGAACTCCTGACCAGATGGCACAGCAAACACTGAAAACGTTAATGCATTCAAGTGGCTAGGTAAGTTTACTAAAGAAAAACTTATTCAAGCAATTACCTACAAAGACACCATTTCCCTTCCAGAAAGTCCCAAAGCTGCAAGTTATATTGGGTGTTACCTTACAGGGTGCAACTTCCATGTATTTCACTGAAAATCAACTGCTGGCCACCACAGGACACAAGTGTGGGTTAAACAGACTTCACTTGTGGCAAATACAGCTCTTATATTCAGTGACCAAATCACCAGTTAAAAACACCATGGATAAGAAACCATGGTATTTTTTCTCTACAACAGGATACCCATCCTATCTTACTTTTTCCATATAACATCTGTTTTGACTAGTGGTATTTCTCAATCTTTGCACTTCAGACTGTTTTCAAGCAAGCCCATCCTAACTGAACAGGCATCTGTACCTGCCATTTAATCCTTTCCTTACAGTAGTATCTATTTAACTATTCTCCTTTTCAGGTTTGTAGAGTAATATACACTTGTCTTCTTCTGAAGCAGCATTCTCTCATCTTTGGTGTCCTGCACAGTCCCATTTCTTTCCCCAGCAGATACAGAGCACTAGCAGTTAGCATCTTCTCTTCCCCTTAAGTAGGCCAAGTTCATATTCTCAAGTGTTTGTTTAGAAACCTCCCACCCAGATGGCCCACAGATGCACCTCTGTGGAACAGCAGAAGTGTTTTGTCAATCTGCCATGCCCCAGCATCCCAAATAATTCTGGACTGCAAGTTTCATGCTGTGGTTAATGTTCTTTCACTGCTCTCGCGGAAATCTTTAAAATTATGTATTGATTGCTATCCCTGACAAGAGCAGCATTTGTGGCCACTGTTATTTCTTATACCATCCTTAATTGAGTAGGTATACAGCACTCTGAGAACAGTCCCTAACTCACTGAAGGCCAAAGAACTATCAAAGGACAGTGGGGGAAAAAAACCCCAACAACAGCAACAACAATAAAAACAAGCACCCTGAGCCAGGAATTAACAGCTTAGAAGACTGATGAAATAGGAGTTTCAGACAGTCTGGGTAATTCTTATTACAAATTATTGCTAGTTGGAGAACAGTCTTCAACCTCCTATAATAACTTTGTCATACCACATTGTGATAAGAAAGCATTCCATCAGATTCAACTAAATCTTGTACACACACAGGGATTCCCCCTGCCTGAGCAAATCCTTTCCTATACCCATGGGCATAGTCAGGAGCTGTTGTCTACTTGGCCATGTGCATAGGAAGTTGAAGAAAACACACTGAGTGGTTGTCTGACAGTTTTCAATTTGGAAAGCAATAGCTGAGATTGAAGCAATGCTTCACACAGACCCACCCCAAGCACCTTCACAAAACAGCTGTTCTTACTCTGGGAGTGATGGATAACTGAGTTTTTCCACCAGGGCTACCCACCTCATAGTTCTCTCGTATCCACAGCTGCCGTTCAAGAAAGGTATCTTTTTGATGATCTTCTAGGCTGTCAAACTGAGACTGAGACATTTTCATGTACCTTCGTATGATATATAGCTTCTCTTCCACACCATACTCTTGCCCTTTAATAGTGAAACAATAAATCCACCAACAGTACCAAACTATGTATTTGCACAAGTAAAAAGGAGCAAGAAGGATCTGAAATAGAAGGATATCATATATCTTGGGCTTCTGATAACCACCCTTTATATCTATTTTATTTTTAATAATGTCTTTGATAATTTCTTCCTCCTCTTCACGAATTTCTTCTTTAGACCGCCTGTTCTTGCCTTTTTCTTTAGTCTTGTTGAGCAAACCTTGTTGTCTCGCAATCTCAGTAGCTTGTATACGGTATTTTGGCACAGTAGCTAAATAGTTGATAGCTTCATTGTAACTACTCCACCAGCTGAAGAACTGTAATTTAAGAACAGTAAAAACCTTATTTTTATACAAACACATTCCTGTTTGGAGGTTTGCCAGGAAAAAAACCCCAATGCTGTCACACACCTTTAACCACAGTTACCTTACAGTAAGGGTAAAACCGAGGGTAACAGTACTACTGTAGTATTACAGAAGCTGTAATTATGCCTCTGAACTTAGTAAAGCACACAGATGTATAAAAGTATATCTCACTGCAATTTACAGTGATGAGCAAGGACAAGCAGACACTGCTCTGAATAGTTTTGTTCATGAGAAGATTGTAAACTCCTGAAGGCTAACACCAGGCTGCATCAGACATTCTCAGAAGCCCCCTCCTTGGAGTTATAAATAAAGTACCCAATATACCAACATTTAATTATAAAATTGTTACCCATTTCTAACAGTTCATTAAACATGGATTAAGTATGTGACGATCTCATTAGCCTGACAGTATTCACTTTACAAGATTCAACATCGCTCTCTGATCTCCAACTGGCCTCTGAACATCAGTAAAAATATTCTGCCCAGGTGAACATAGAATCACAGAATATCCTGAGCTGGAAAGGACCCACAAGGATCATCAAGTCCAACTCCCAGCCCTGCACAGCACAACCCCAAGAATGCTTCCTTCTGAAGGCAGGAAGAGACTGATGGCTGGCTCAGAGCTGATGATGTTTTCTTCTAGTGCCTTGTAAATTACCTGAGATGAGGCATGGAAATCATGGAAGAAACCAGACAGGCAGAAGAGGGAAAAAGTTAGCAGCCTGCTTTCCTTCTTGTGACATCCAAAAATGTCTTACTGACACAGCTTTTTAAGCAACGATGCATCTCACATCGTTTACCAAGGCAAAGTACATGCCCATCATTTAACCTTAGCAAAGGCCAAGAGGCAGAAACAACAGAAAGCGAGATGGGCAAACCAGTTTACACAGCTGTTTACACTGAATTTGCAATCATCTAGCAGGTGGACTGCATGAAAATCAGTGTCTCCACTTACAGTCAAATTAAGAAATAAGATGTGAAATGAAACTTTTGCCATTTGAACTAAATCAGAGAAATTAGGTATTTAGTTGCATATGCCATTAGAATGTATTATTCCAAGCTCTCAAATTCTGATAGACATGTTTTTTTGTTTTAACTCCCAATATCCCACTAACAGTGAGATACATGTACCACAGACTAAGCTGTATCTTTGTATCTTGAACTTCTTGGCTATTTTTTAAAGATTTTTGAACCAGTAAACTAACAGAAGAAAAATTATGCATCTTCCTCCTCTTAAATATGTGTCAGCAATAGCACAAGTTTTCTCATCTAAGACATAGGCTGTTTTTTTGACCTTGGATCTACCACCTTCAGATTAAATTCTGCTGAAGTGAGTTTGCTTCTCTCCTGACTTCATCAGTGGTGTTTAAAGATTTAAAGGTGTAAGTTTCCAACCTTAGTAAACTCCTGATCATCTATCTGAATGGAGTCTTGAATTTAGTTTGTGATTAGTCTGTTTTTTCAAAAATTACTTATGCACCTTGACAAATTGACACATTTGGAGTGGTAGCCTGACCTATGCTGAGGAGCTGGCTGTTCTGAATCTGCTAGAAAGAACTAAGTAACTGCTTCAGTAAAGCTGCACTTGTTCTGATGAAATTAAAAGAAACTAATCTCTACTTTTATTCAAGGTACCAAAGGCAGTCAAAAATCTGCTCAGTACATCTGACTTCAGGATTGTTATGAACACCACACAGAACACCACAGCAGACAGAAACTGACCCCCTAACTTTTTATAAAATGGCACATTATAGGAGCTGTCATTGCACCTCTTCTTGTTCACAGACTCAGAGAATATGATGTAAACATGAAATTTTACCTGAAAAACAGAGATGGCACACACCGTAACAAGGATCACTATTCTGACATCCACTTTAGGTGCCAATCTCCTGCTGTAGTAGTGATAATAATGCCTGTAGTACTCTTCAGGATGATCCAGCATGTAGTCATAATCTTTGCGTGTTTCTTCATCCTGCAGGATGAGATGAAAAACACATCCAGGTTCAGATTCCTGTTTTCACTTGCTTTATTCCAGCTGTGTTTTACATCTTATTAATGACCATGCTGCTGTAAAAGTGGTGATAAACCAAGTGAGTATGAAGCACAGAGGAAGATCTTTGGTCCTTTTCTCACATGCTCCAGTATTTTGTTCTCACACTTATCTGCCCATGCACACAGGACATGTGTAGTCTTCAAATGAACAAGTAGGCACTCCATGAAGACATTTAAAACCAGAAAATGTACAAGCAACTGAAATCCACATAGTAAGTACTTTTAACTTCAGAAAGTCCCGATGGACTGGATTTAATAAATACTGTTCTGGTAAAGACTTTCAGATGAATGACTCATTAGATTGTTTTACAAAACTTTTAAGAATTAGTTTACAAGGCTGTGGAACCTGTCCAGTGGAAGGCCATTTCAAAACACCATTGTTCTCATTTTCTCTGAGTTTTTCCTCATTCTCCCCCATATAATTTCGGGACAGGAAATTTAATTTTGACAGACACAACTGCATTCCTTGCAACGCTCCCCTGCCCAATTAAAAAAAAAAAA
>VXBX01002735.1:721-16651 GCA_013400415.1 Scytalopus superciliaris
CCCCCAGGGGCCCCCCCCACGGGGACCCCCCCCCGGGATACCCACCTATAGACACCCACACAGGGACACCCACACCCTGGGACACCCACCCGGGATACCCAGCTGGGGACACCCACCGGGGGATACTCCAGGGGGACACCCCACCAGGGATACCCACCTGGGGACACCCCCCGGGAGACATCCACAGGGATACCCACCTATAGACACCCCCGAAGGAATACCCACCCAGGATACCCAGCCAGGGACACCCCCCAGGGACACCCACCCAGGATACCCAGCCAGGGACACCCCCCCAGGGACACCCACCCGGGATACCCACCCAGGGACACCCCCCTGGGGACAACCCCCAGACACACACACACAGGGACACCCACCCAAGGACACCCTCACAGGGACACCCATCTGGGATACCCACCTGGGACTCCAATCCAGGGGCTCCCAGGCAGGGATACCCACACAGGGACACCCCACAAGGCACTGTACAAGCTCCTTGCCCCTGGCTGAATCCTGTGCTGAGCACCAGCAGGTTATTGGGGGGCAGGGGGCAGTGCCAGGCCTCAGGACAGTGGCTGTGTGGGCAGGTGTGGGTCACAGCCACCTCAGACCCCCATGTGTCTTGCCAGGTGGGAAATCTGAGCAAAAGCTCAGCACATCACTGCTCCCATGACAGTGGAAGGTGTGTCCAAGCCAAGGTGATGGCCAAGGAGGCACCAGGTGGAACAAGGTGCTCACCTTGTGTCTCCCCACCACCACGGCAGAGCCCAGGGTCACCTTCTGAGTTTTGGGGATCACATTGCTCTGTTTACATGCAAGTCGGCTGCTGGTCTGGGATGTGGCTCCCATGGGATGTCACCTCCACAGCTTGTGCACTCCTGTGATGTAGGGCTGGGTCACACCATCACCCTCTGCCAGGCGCTCAGGTGAGCCCAGAGGGGACGTGTCCATCATGGACACCCTGGAATGGCACCTTCATCAGTGGGAACCACAGAAAAGAGCTGTTCTGAGCACTGGTGCCACATCTCTCCTGCGATGGAGAAGCTGCCACGATGGGAAGCCAAGCAGAGAGACCCCTGTCTTGCGGATGTGCTCTTGGAGATGTCCTTTTTGGGGTGTCCATTGCCCCTCTTGGGCACGTCCCTGCTCATCCCTGCCAAGCCAAGCCTCACAGGAATGTGTGCATCCCCCAGGGACCTGTGTGCTGCTGGGCACAGCACCTCAAGAGTCACTGGGTTCTGCTCCATCTCACCCTGGTGCAGGAGCTGCCCTGGGGATGGCTCCCTCCTCCCAGGCTCCACCACCTCTGCAGGCTGTGCTGTGGCTCCCCTTCCTCCTCTCTTTGCTGTTTGCAAGGTGAAAGATGGGAATCCCTTCAGGTATTGAGAAAAGCTGCAAAACCCATTCTTTTATCGGCAGTTTTTAGTCCAGGCAAAGCAGATTGCATGGTGCAATAAGGGATTAAATTGGGGGGAAAAAAGAGGACAATTCCTTAAAGCATTTGTTGCTGCTAAATCTTCCATGCCCTCAGCGAAACTGTGCCCCAACTTGCTTTTGCTGTATTAGGGCCAACACAGCAGGAGCTGCAGGAGCACAGGTGAGGTGTGGGGAGCCCCATGCCACCCTCTGCAGGGTCACACCAGGACAGGGAGCACCCCCTGGCCCCTCCACTCCTCTCACACCAGGCTGCCTCCTGCCCACTCCGAACCAGGGATTCATCCTGCCTGCTCTGCTCCCTGTGCAGCTGATTCCTGGTGGGTGACACCCCAGACCCCCCGGATGCCCCTGTGGACACCCCCCAATGGTCTGTGTCTGCCCCAGTTATCCTTCCAGGCAGTCTGCTTTTGCTCCCACCTTTCGGAAAAGGCTGTACTAGTCTTCTGCCAAATTGAGACAACTGGGAAGCAGCCATGAGCCCTCTCCCCCCTCTGTGCTCCCTGGACTGGTGGTGTGGAAGCTGCTTTACAAAAATCCCACTAGAAGCCTGAGTGCAGCCTGGGGCAACCTAAATCCCCGGGCAAACCCAGCCTGGCACAGGAGCCAGGGAGCTCCCAGCTGATTGGGAAGGAGGAGCCTCTGGGATGAGGGGCCAGGGCAGGGGCTGTGGGGCATCTCCCTGCCCATCCCCACTACAGGCTTGTCCAGGCTGAGCCCTGCCCTGCCCCATTGACATGATAATACTATTAAACTTCAGCAATTTGAACAACAATCAGCCAGCAAGAGCCTGAGGGGGGATGCTGGAAACCCAGAGGGATTCTGGGAAACCCAGGGAGATGCTGGAGCCCCCAGGCAGCCTCACAGGATACCGATCCATCTCAGGCAGGATTCCCTCCACCCTTTGCCCACCCTCTGACACATAATCTTCATTTTTAGCAAGGAAAATCTGATTTGTGGTGGGCTGTGCTGGCTGTTTACTGCTACCCTTGGGGCCACTGCATCCAGTAGTGGGTCCTGCTCCCTGCTCAGGGCCACTGGACCCCTGCAGGCTGGGATTCCCCCAGTAGGACTGGGATTCCCCTGGGAGCTGGGCTCCAGCTCTGGAGCCCCGTGCTTGGGCACCACAACCCCTCCATCTCCTCCTGCCCTTCCCACAGGGAAGCTCTGCTATTTCTGTTGTCCTTTCTGGAGACTGCAGGGCAGGACAGACCCTCTTCAGAAGGTACTGCCATACCTCTTGCCTCTCTGACAGTCCTCTAACCTGCATCACTGGACATGGGAAGAGGAGCCGTGGTGCTCTGGGGACACTAGGATGGAGTTCACAGCACTGGAGAGAACAAAAACACTCCTGGGTCCTGGGTGTCCTGGGCTGCACTGGGAGCAGTGTCACACCCAGGGGAGGGAGGGAGGGGACCCTTCCCCTCTGCTCTGCACAGCTGAGGCCACCTCTGCAGTGCTGGGCCCAGAGCTGGGCTGCCCAGTACGAGAGACTGGGACAGACTGGAGAGAGTCCAGGACAGGGCCGTGAAGGTGATGGAGGGACTGGAGCATCTCTGCCATGAGCAGAGGCTGACAGAGCTGGGACTGCCCAGCCTGGAGCAGAGCAGGCTCAGGGAGTCTCATCCCTGTGGATAAACACCTGGAGGGAGGGTGCAGAGAGGACAGGGCCAGGCTCTGCTCAGCAGTGCCCAAGGACAGCCCAGGGGCCATGGGCACGAAGTCATGGGCACATACCCTCTGAGCATCAGGACACACTTCTACACTGTGGGCAGCTCGTCTAGATCGACCCAAAAGGGTGGTTATTTGATTAAGCTGATGTACCCCTGCCCCAAACAGACACTTCTGAAATGAAATGTTGTTTTGCTTTAGTGCTATTTAATACCTTTGAAATTAGTCAGGTCAGGTCAGCTTGCTGCCCATGCTACTTCTCATGCAGCCCAGGGTACAGTTGACTTTCTGGGCTGCCAGTGCACTTGGCCAAGTCACATCCAATTTGTCACCCACGAGAGGCCCCCAGTCAGGCTCCCCAGGGCTGCTCTCAACCCCCCAGTCCCAGCCTGTGCTGGTGCTGGGGGATGCCTGACCCAGGTACAGGACCTTGCATTGGGTCTGGTTGAACTGCATGAGGTTCACATGACCCCAAATAATTTTGGGGTTTCATAGAATCATCAAGTCCCAGAATGGTTTGGGTTGAAAGGGACCATAAAAATCATTCAGTGCCACCCCCTGCCATGGGCAGGGACACCTTCCACCAGCCCAGGTTGCTCCAAGTCCTGCCCAGCCTGGCCTTGGATGGGGCAGCCACGATTTCTGTGCCAGTGGAACAGGTTTACCCCAGTGTCCACTAACAAACTTCCTCTGCTTTGCTGCCTCAGGGCTGAAGGATGCCCTGTCCCAGGAGTCCCACATGTCACCATGGCCATGCCAGTGACAGGGCAGCTCAGACTCAGCAGTTTTGGCAGCTGCTGGAGACAGAACTTTGGAGAGCCCCACACTGCAGCCTGTGGCAGGTCCCAGCTGGGGCCAGCAGTGCCTACAACTGGGACCAGCCACCAAGCCCATCCCACTCCCAGCACTGTGAGAAACTGGGCTGGTCACACAAGGTGACTGATCTCTCGGGATCAGTGGGGCTGAACATCCCTCGTGGATGCAGCTACCCCCAGAAGACAGCCAGCCCACAGCTCCAGCACCAGCCCACCTGTCCCAAAGTGACATTCACTTTGCTGGGTGTCTCAGGGAAGGAGGTTTTACAAAGCATCCTTCTGCCCAGCAGCCTTCAGGCCTGGGAATTTGCCCTGAAAGTGGGAGAACTGTAGGTTTTCCCTGGCACAGCACAGAACTAGGGAAGGAGATTGGCATCCCTGAGGCTGGAGGTGGGCTGGTTTGGGGCTGCTGCTGCAGAGCACAAGCCCTGTCCCTGGGGAGCTCCCTGACAAAGTGCAGGTTCAGCCCCTCATGTCTCTGGGCCCCTGACAATTTAGTTCCTTTTTCATGGTGTTAGCAGTGCCTGCAAAGTAGAAGCACTGAGACCAAGGAGAAGCTTTTCAGTCGTGGGTTATCTCCCAAGTGAGAGCATCACCTGGGGCCTGGCAGATCTCTGACACCTCCGATCCCAGCAGCACGTGCCCACGGAGCTCCCACAGACCTCATCCAAGCTTTCTCAGTACTGGGAGCTTCTCCACCATGCACTGTGTTCTCACCAGGTTTTGTGGGTTTGTCATCGCATTGCACCCCATTTTAAATAACGAACTGCAGGAAACTCATCCCTCCCTCCAGGGCAGGGAGGTGGGCTGGCTTCAAGCAGCACTTGAAGACAGCAACTTTGGAAGGCCGAAGCACCCTTGCCAGGGTGGTGATAAATAACCAAATCAAGGGGACAAATCCCATCCCCATTTCTCACCCTCTCTGCCTCTTGCCCACCCTCTCCCTGCCCTCTCAGGGTGACACAGAGGGTGGCCAAGCCCCTGGAGCCCCAGATCAGCTGATGGGGGGAGCATGGCCAGCACTTTGCCAAGTGTCTCTCAGCCCACTCCAAAGCAGGGGCCAAGCAGAGCAACCCTCATCCCACCAGCAAAGGCAGAAAATGATGCTCAAGCTGGTTTTACACAGATTGGGAGCAATTTAGCTCTGCAAACAGGCTTAACCCACTGCAAGGAGCCCTGGCTGGCAATGGCAGCGAGGTGGGGAGGTGCAGTGCCCGAACCCACCCCTCAAACCCAACGGGCAGCAGCACAGCACACACTGGTCATGAGGGAGCCACACACAGCACATCTCCATCACACCCACCGGGCTTTATACACCACTTCAGCTTCCTGAATCTCTCAGGTATCAGGCTCCAAAGCAATAAAACAGCCAGAGAGGAGGAACAGAGTGGGGTTTCTTTCCTGGAGGGGGGGAATGTGGGAGAAGAGAGGAGAGATGCCTTCCCTCTGTGCTACGGCCCTGAGATGGAGATCGCTCGGGCTCCAGCCAGCCCAAATCCCTGCAGGCCAGTGGGGGATGCTCAGGAACCAGTGGCATGGTGGTTTTGAGGGGATCAATGGCTGCTGGGTGGGGAGGTGTCACAGCCAGGCTGGGGGTGGGAGAGGTGCTGGGAGGTGAGGGCTGATGGATGGGCACACAGTGGCACAGTGACAGGAGTGTGTGCCCTCCGAGCGTGTCCTGATGTCAGGGTGCTGGTCCTGGGAGGCGTTTCCCATGGCAGGGGTCTGCTGTGGGGCACAAGGGGGGCCGGGGGGAGTGCACAGGAGGAGGCAGAAGGGGTGAGTGGCCCTGGGCTCTAATCGTCCTTGTCCTTGGCCCCGTGCTTCAGGATGCGGGTGAACTCCACGTAGTTGAAGTTGCCCTTTTTGTCGATGGGCGCCTCCCGGTACATCTCATCCACCTCCTCGTCGGTGAACCGGTCCCCCATGGTGGTCAGCAGCTCACGCAGGTGGTCCTCGTGGATGAAGCCTGTGGGGAGGGCAGGGGACATGGTCAGCAGGGCACACAGTGAGGGCTGAGAGGCAGCACGGTCGCCCCCTCTCTGGATACACCCCTGCCCAATCTGTCCCACCCTGAGCTGTGGGGCTGTCCCCAGGGATGTGGCTGCCTGCCCAGGGCTGTATGCTGTGTGTGCTGTGCCTGCTGTGTGTGCTGTGCATGGTGTGTGTGCTGTGTGTGTCGTGTGTGCTATGTGTGCTGTATGTTCTGTGTGTGCTGTGCCGTGTGTGCTGTGCATGGTGTGTGTGCTTTGTATGCTGTGCTCTGTGCTGTGTGTTGTGTGTGCTGTATGCTGTATGTGCTGTGTGTGCCGTGTGTGCCGTGTGTGCCGTGTGTGTTGTGTGTGCTGTGTGTGCTGTATGTGCTGTGCTGTGTGTGCTATGTATGCTGTGTGTGCTGTATGTTCTGTGTGTGCTGTATGTGCTGTGCTGTGTGTTCTGTACCTGACGCCTCCTCGTCGAAGCAGGCGAAGGCGTTTCGGATCACGTCCTCCGGGTCGGTGCCGTTCAGCTTCTCCCCGAACATGGTGAGGAACATGGTGAAGTTGATGGGCCCCGGTGCCTCGCTCATCATGCCCTCCAGGTACTCGTCCGTGGGGTTCTTCCCTGGGGGACACAGGCAGGGCTGTGGGTGCGGGGCCCTGCTGCCCCCACTTGCACCCCCAGGGCCAGCCCATGCACTCAGCTCGATGGGATTCTCTTTCATTGTGAATTAATTTGCTGGCTCTTGCTCACCCACCCTGCAAACGTGGGGAGGGGGTTCCTGCAGTGCCCGGTGCTCCCCCCTCAGCATCCCTCTGTCCTTTAAACCACATCCATAGCCAAGATCTGCCTTGTGGGAGATGCAGTAACTAATTTAGGGGTTACCATGAATGACACCCAGGGTTTTTCTGGCTCTCCTGGCAGCTGACCCTCAGCCCCACCGAGGAGAGGGGCAGCAGTGTCCCCACACGAGCCTCGTGCTGCTGATGTGCCCAGCCCCTCTCATGGGGGAGCCTCCTCTGCTGAGGTCTGTGCCCCCAGCACCGGCCCCTCTCTGCTCCCAGAGCTCCAGCTCACCGGGAGGAGGGAGATCCCTCCCAGGGCCAGGCGGGACCTCCAGAACAGGTTTGGCTGCCAGGTCAATCATTGACAGACCTCCCAAAGCGCAGTGGAGGTACGGCTGGGAGCGGGAGGAGGGAGCCATGGGCTGCAGCAAAGGAGAACGGGCTCCAGGCGGGGTGTGGGGACAGACCTGCAGGTCTCAGCCAGCGGAGGCATCACACCAGCATGGGAACCAGCCTTTGCCACCCCAGCTGAGAGCAACGGGAGGGCTTTGTCCCGTGGGGGACAACCCCAGGTGACATTCTTGGGGTGAGACTACTGCAGGTTGTGGTTGCTTCCACGGCAGGGCTTCTCCAGCCCCAGGGGTCTCTTCCATTCTGGTGAGCACACTGAGGGGCTGCCCTTGAGCGTCTCACTTTCTGGGGTGAGCTGATGGCAGCAGAGAAATCCCCGGGAGGTTTTGGAGCATCTCAGCCCAGCTGGGTGTGGGCACAGGGTCAGCCAGCAGCACTCCCTCCCCCTGGGGCGGCGCTGGGGGCGAGGGGCAAGGGCCGGGCCCCCTCACCGAGGGATGCCAGCATGTCATGCAGATCCTCCTTGTCGATGAAGCCGTCACGGTTCTGGTCGATCATGTTGAAGGCTTCCTTGAACTCCTGGATCTGCGACTGGTCAAACATGGCGAAGACGTTGGAGGTGGCGCGCTGGGGGCGCTTCTTGGTAGTCTTGGCTTTGGCGCGTTTGCTGGACATCTTGGCGGCTGGAGGGGTGCCTGGGGGCAGGAGCATCAGGAGGCTGGAGCAGGGGCAGAACACAGGGCTCCCGGCAGCCCCAGTCCCGTGCCTCAGTTTCCCTGGTTGTCACACCGTTTGGCAATGGGGAGATAGGGCAGTCTCAGGGCTGGACATGGGAATAGGCAAGACTTGGGCAGTCCCAGCACAGGCAGTGCCCACCGGCACCCCTTCCCCAGGGCTGTCCCCCAGGGGCTGCTGGCAGCCCCCAAATGCCCTTGCTGCCTGTCCCCTCTGCTTATGGGCATGGGGAGAGATGCCAAGCCCAGCACGCATCTGGGTGCCAGTCCTGGGGGCCGTGGGGATGGGTGACTGAGCATTTCAGGCAGAGTGTGGCCATGCCCCTCCAGCCTCCCCTCACCCTGGCAGGGCTCTCCCAGGGCTCAGCCCCGCTCACAGATTGGTGGGTTTACCTCACACTCTCCATCTTGTGGCAGAGCAGCAGCCCCAGCACCCAGCAGGAAGGGGTTATCTGCTCTGGGCACATTCCTCACATACCGCTGCTTCCCATCCCCCTCTGTCCGTCCATCCATCCATCCATCCATCCTTCCATCCATCCATCCATCCCACCTCCTGCTGGGTCAAAGGCCACTTGCCGCTGCCCACCCTGCCCGGGTGCCCCCCCCTCTGCCCGGGCAGCCCATGGGAAGGGCCCTGAGGCAGAGGGGAGAGGAGACCACTGACCTCGGGGGGGCTGCAGAGCCCCTGCAGTGCAGGGCAGAGTGGCCAAGCAGGACCAGGACCATGGGATGCTCAGCACCAGTGCTGTTGTTACAGGGGAAGGGGGGAGCCCAGGGGAGGCAGCCATGGGACACACAGACCTTTGAGGACACTCTGAAGCAGTGTCTGTCCCATGGGGAATGGCAAAGTGTGGACCACAAGCACCACCAAGGCAGGAAAAGCTGGTCCTTCCAAGGTGGGGGCTCCCGACCCCATCAGGAACAGGGCTGGAGCACAGAGCCCACCCCGGGATGGCACCCAGGCTCCCTCAGAGTGTCTGAGCAAAGGGTTGTGATCTCCCCACACTGCCAGGCTGAGGGATGCAGCCAGTGTTTGGGACACCCTGCACTGTGGATGCTGGGCACCCAAACTGGGTCTGTATGGGGTGCTCAGCATGCCCAGCAACCACCCATGCTCCCCGAGAGGAGGATGCTCGGGCCTCTCCAGTGGAATCCTGCCAGGAATAACTCAGCAGGATGTCAAAGCCCAGCTTGGTAGGGGGACAGTCCTGTGGGACAGGCTGGGATGGTCCTGCAGCCCAGAGGAGGGTCACTGCTCCAAGCCCCCATGTTTGCTGCAGCCATTCCTCCTCACACACAGCCCTGGGTCTGTTTCCCCATCTGGGCCAGGGTCTGGTTTGGGGGTCAGCTGTGGGGCAATGGTAAATTAATGGACTCTGAATGAATTCCATGGGGCAAGAACAAAGCATCAGTCCTGAGCTCTGTGGCCCCGTGCCCGGTGGGCAGCAGGGCCTTGGGCTCCTGCCTGCCCTACCCTGGCACAGAGCAATTCAGGAGCCCCACTGTGCCCCATGAAGCAGCACAAAGCAACACCCCTGTGGGCCAGGACCATCCCTGCTGGGCTGGACACCCCGGGTGGGATGCTCTGGGATCTCCTTTCCAGCTGGGTCCTTAGGGCTGACACAGGGGGACTGGGGAGCTCTGGGGAGCATCCCTTCCAGGCAGAATCCAGCACAGGCATGGACCAGGGCAGGGCAAAACCAGCCCTTCCCCAGCTCCCCCAGCCCTCCTCACACTGGACTCGCTTTCCAGCTCTCTCCCCTCTGCTCCTGCTCTCACTCTTTTAGGGGGAGCAGAGGCAGGGGCTGGTGCAGCCACCAGCCTGGTTCCCAGCCTGTTGTGATCCCCAGACTCCCCGAGCTGGGCTGTGCTGGAAGGACATTCCAGGGGCAGCAGGCAGTGCCAAATCCCAGTTTTACACACCATGGCGACCAGCCAAGCTCCCAGAGGGCGGGGGACTCTCCCCACACCCCAGCAGTGCTCTCATCCCACTGCAGGAGCACCCTCTGAACCCAAGCAGGGCCCTTTATCTGCAGGGGACATGCCCCATGCCCCCAGGAAACAGTCATCCCTCATTCCCCATATTCCCCAGTGGCCACGGCGCTGGGATGGAATCACACTGCCTGAGGGGGCTTGGGACTTGTACTGCACCCCATGCCTGACAGCAGCCATCAAATCACCCACCATCCCCCTAACCCTCCATCCTTTCCCCCTGCCCACCAGGAAAGGGACATCTGTCACCAGCCAGCCAAGGGGAGCAGCAGGACTGGGGAGTCCAGCTGTGCCCTCGCAGGGTGGGCACGACACCTCACTTCCCCAGCCCACCTCTGCCCTCTGCTTCCTCCTGCACCACTGCACCATAAGGCTGTTTGCAGCAAGGCAGCCTCCCCCTGCACACCCTGCCAGTGACACCCCCAGGGTGACACCCCACAGCAGTGGGGTGACGCTCAGTGCAACACCACAACTCCACCAGGACATCAGAGCCAGCAAGAGAAGCTCTGCTGCTGGCCCACAGCAGAGGGCTCAGCTTTCAAGGCACACAAAGTTGTTTAGCAGAATTATTAGCAGAAGGCTAGAGAAATAAGCATGGGTTCTGATCTCACCACATTAATTAATCTTATCCAAATATTTACCCTGTCCTGGCTGTGATCAGCTTGGCACCCTCTCAAGAGAGACAGTGCTCCTTAAAGGGATTAAATACAATTTTGACAGCACATTGATCTTATGTTTGATCCAAAATATGTCCTGGAAAGATGCTCAGTGCCCAGGTCAAGCTCAGTCATTCTATCTCCACTGTTAGCCTCCATGGGCTGGCTGGGACTTGGGAAGAGACTTTGTTGGGTTACTGTGGGGAAAGGTTCCTGTGCATGGGACAGAAGGGATCTGCAGTGAGGCCTGATGTGGCTGAAGCAGTCCCTACACATGCTGCTCTGCTCCTCGAGGCAGGATTCCCCAAATCCCAGTGCCTAGAGTGTTTCAGGGAATGCCCAGCCCTGATGCCCTGCACGCTGGGGTGGACTCACCTCCGATAAATGATGCCCCACCAAACTTTCAGCTTCCTCCTCAGCAAGAGGGAAACCCACAGACACTGGTCCTGCTCCTGCCAACCCCCACTGAAAGCCCTATCCCAGCCCAGGAGCTGCAGATCTTGGGCAGCAGAGCTGAGGAGGTCAGTGCTGGGGTGACACCATCACAGCCACGTGCTGGTCTGATGCCCAACTCGCCCCATCACCAGTTTCCCTTATTCCCTTGTCCTTCTGCCACTGCTCATGCCAAGACCATCTCCCAGCCTCCTGTACCAGCGGACTTGTGCCTCCCCTACCTGGGAGCCAGACCCAAGGGACCACAGGGCTGCCTTAAAGAGTTCAGAAATAAGTAAATAGTTCGGTTTGAAAGAGAAAGAGGAAAAGACCCACAGTTATCAGAAATATAGACTGCCATCTGTTTCCTCCTTGGTAAAAACCAAACGAGCAACTCCATCCTGGTGCTGCTTCCTGGCCGTGCTGGGGAGGGTGGGACAAGCCAAAGGGACATGGCAGTGCTGCCAGGGCAGGCAGCCCCAGCCCATCCCCATCCCATCCCCATCCTCCTCCCTCCTGTCTGCTTCCACCATACCCTGCAGCTCCTCCTGTGCTGGTCCAGCTCCCTATTCCAGATGGAACATAAACCAGTGGGAACTCATCGCTGAGCTGAGCGGGCTATGACAGGCTGGGTGGCACAAAGAAGGGCAGGGAGGGGACAGGGCAGCAGCAGCCTGTCCCCAGGCCGTTCAGGTGTAACTGGATGCTATGGTCTCCTGGGACATGCTGCTAAGGGTGTTCCAAGAGTGGCCCTTCCAAAGCTGCCAGCAGCAGGAGCCACTTCTGAAAGTGCTGGTGAGGCTGTGGCCCCAGCAGGACTGCCCTGCCAGCCCTGGCACAGCCGGGCAGGGGCAGCACCAGTCCAGCCAGCTCCACTGGGCAGGGAGAGGCACAGTGTGCTGGGTGCTTTGGGTCAGGGAGAGAGAGAGCGATCCCAACAGCCTGGGCTGCCCCAAGGGACACCCCTGCAGAGTGAACAGTGGCTCCTCAGGGGGACTGTAGTTAAATCTCTGCCCACTGCTGCTTCCCAAAAGGAGTCCCAGCGAGCCACGACACTGGTGGGCAAGCACTGGCCCCCCACCACACATGGGCAGCCATACCTCAGCCCCTGGCAGCCCCACACAGGCAGCAGTTGCTGCCCCCTCTCCCCCAGGGGCCAGTGGGGGTGAGGTGGTGTCCTGCAGCATCCCAGTGTGGCACAGGAGGCTGCAGGGCATCGCTCCACCCGGGAAGCTTTGCCATCTGCAGGCACCTCTCCCAGCGCTGGGACTGCCCCTGAGCAGACACCCTGCCCCAGGGGACAGCGGGACACACGGACCAGGGGGTCACACTGGAGGCAGAGGAGGGAGCAGCTCATCTCCCCTGCCTAATTTGTTGTTGAGCTGTCCTTTTCCTGCAGCACAGCCCTGCTCAGGATGTGCTTGAGGATGGCATTGCCCAGCCTCCCTGATGAGGGGCTCTGGTGCCAGGGGAGCCACACTGCCAGCCAGAGGCACTGGGAGCTGCATGGGGAGCCCCCAGCCCGCTCCACACTGCAGGAATGGAGCTGCTGGTCTGCTCTTTTCGTGGCCTTATCAGAGATGGGTGTGGAAAAGGGAGCTTGGAGGTGAAGGGAAAGCAGAGCCTGAGCCCTGGGCTGTGTCTCCATTCCAGCCACAGCCAGCAGAACTGATGCCAGCGAGGAAGGCAGGCACAGGGCAGGATCCAGGGGGCAGAGTGAGGTGTGCAGTGACCCCCAGGCTCATCCCAACCCTCCCTCAGCTCCCAGACCTGACCAGGCCATGCACAACTGTGGGGTTTGGCTGCACGTTCAGTGGGTGGTTTCTGGGCTATTTCCTTCATGCCAGTTTTAGGCAACAAGGACCTCCTTGTGCCCATGTGGCACATGCAAACCCTTCCAAAGAGCAAGTTCTGCAGCCTCCACAAGAAGCCTGTGCACAGACACCCCCAATGCACACAGGACCCAGCACTCAGCACCTTCTGATGCTCAGGAGGCTGGGAAATGGATCAGGGGGCAGAAGGTTTCCTTGGGCCAGCAGGATAACATGCCCCAGGCCAGGGCTTGACATTTTCCCAGCAGAATTAAGGCTCACCTCTGCAGGGGAATCTGTCTGCAGCGCCTCAGAGGGGGAGGTGACCACAAACTCCTCCTACAGCTGCACAGAGCCTGGAGAATGGAAAAAAAAAAATCCAGCAGCTGAAGGAACCCAACCATCTTTGGTCAGCAGCAGCAGTTGTTGACACTCGGGGATGTTCCACTCCAAAGAATGCTGCTCCAGCTTCTGCCTTCTCCCACATGTCCATGTTTTAGAGTTTCCCTGGCTTTTATCACAGTCGAAACATTTTGTCCCAAAAGGGCACACCAGGATAGAAGCCAAGAGGCCCTCGAGTTTTCATGGGAAAGGCTAAACAAAACACAACATCCCTCTGTATTTAAGGCTGAGGGAAATGAGCTAAATAAAGCTTTTCTGCCTTACAGCAGTTTATTGCCTGACGTGGCAGTCGGGTCACTGGGGAGGTCTCTGGAGCACCACACGTGCACCCCGACCTTGGCTCTGGCCATCAGCAAAAGGGCTTGGGGAAAAGCAGATGTTCCAGGCCAGAACAGTTCTCACGGATGAGGATCTGCTCCCGCAGCCATGCCATCCCGGGAATCTGGGATGTCCCAGCTCCGAGGCACCGTGCACAGCTCCCCACAGCTCCGCTCAGGAACGACCCCCACCTTCCCTGGCCGGGACATCCCTGCCGGGCCCGGCTCTCTCCATCCCGGATCCCACTCCCTCCATCCCGGATCCTGCTCTCTCCATCTCTGATCCCACTCTTTCCATCCCTCCCGCTCGCTCCATCCCGGATCCCACTCTTATCATCCCGAATCCCGCTCTCTCCATCCCTGATCCCGCTCCCTCCATCCCTGATCCCGCTCCCTCCATCCCTCCCGGGGCCGGCCCTCTCCCCACCGTGGCCGCTCGCTCCTGTCCCGGGGCGGGTCCCGGGGAGCCTCACCTATCCCGGGAAGCATGACCTGTCGCGGAGAGCCTCACCTGTCCCGGCGGTGCGGGCTGTGCAGGCGCTGCGGGCTGTGCGGCCGGGGCTGTGCGGGGCTGTGCGGGGCTGTGCGGACTCTGCGGGCGGGCAGCACATCCCCTCCCGCCCCGGCCCGGCCCGGCTCGGGCCATACAAGGCAGAAGAATGCGGCGGGGCCGGGGCCGCGGGGCACGGACGGCCTTATATAGACGAAAGGGGCGTCCCACGCGTGCCCCCCGATGTCCCGCGGCGCTCGGGGATGCCGCGCTTGGGCGGAGCCGTGGGGCACCCACGGGGGACACCAGCAGGGCACCCGGGGCTGGGGGTCGGTGCTGGAGGAGCAGCAGCCCGTGGGGCTCCGTGGAGAGCCCGGGGGTTGGTCACAGGCTGTGCCGCGGGTGGCCAAAACCTCTGCCCGCGGTCCCTGCGGCCGCGCAAAGGGGACGGGGCCAGGAGGGGCAGCCACAGGGCTGAGCCCTGCCGCTGCCCCAGGCTGCGGGACCCGGGAGGAGCCCGTCAAACAGCCCCAAAGTGACCTGGAGCAGAGACGAGCCGGAGAGCCGCCCCATCCCCGGCAGGGATGGCGAGCCCGGGGGAACAGGGATGGGGAGCTGCCCCCCTTCCCCCGGGGCAGGACAGGCACCGGCCCCGAGACACCCCTCCGTGGCGGCAGGTTCTGCTCAGCTTCCTCCCCATCAGCAGCCCCGAGCCTCGCCACAGCCCGCAGCCCCCCCGAAACCCCCGAGCGGGCTGGGGAGCCGGGCAAAGGCAGGAACGGGGCTGGAAACGCTGCGGCCGCAGTGCCGGGGCAGGGGCGAGCCGGGGAGAGCAGAGAACCTTTGCCATGCCCGTGAGCTGAACGGGGGGCCCAGAGGGTTTGTCTTCTTAATAAAAGCGTAAGGAAAGAGGAAAAAATAAAGTGAAAAAAGAGGCAGGAGGCAGCCAGCCCGAGCTGCCACCCTGCGGCTGGTCCCGGGGTTTCTGTGCCGGGGGCGAATCCCGACCCCAGTGTGATCCCGGTGGTCCTACGAGCCTGTCAGGAGCAGGACCCCCCTCCGGCCGCTCCGGGGTGGCCACTGCCCCTCCCCGAGCCCCAGTTCCCCCCAAGGGGAGGGGCAGCAGGGACAAAGCCCCTCGCAAGGCTCTGCAGCCCCTGTAGCTGTGTGCACATGAGGGGCTGCTGCTGCCCCACCTCCTGCTGCCCCTTGAGCCCCATCCGGCTCTCCCTGCCTTCCCCTGCCTGTGCCCAGGGCTCTCCATGGCATCCTTGTCCCCCATTTCCAAGTGCCTGCCAACACCCATCCCTTATGGAGCCCTGTTGGCACACTCTGACACCCCTTCTGCTTCCTTCTGGCCCTTGCAAGCCCAAGCTTAATTTGCTTTTCTCCGGACGGTGAGTGGATCAGGCAACGGAAATAAGAGTAAAACGAGACATTATTTTTAGCATGTGAATTTCAGATCAGTTCCCCGATCCAGGTGTTTCATCCAGGCAGCTGAGAGCTGTGCCAGGGCAGGTGTGACGGGGCTGGTGTGACCCACGGTGTGGGGTCACAGCCACAAGGTCTGCGTGTCCCCTCCTGCCAATGCCACACGGGTCCCTTGGCAGGAGACAAACTCCCAAGGGGCTGGGTATGTGGCCAGAGGCCTGGTGGCTGGAGCAGGGCAAGACACTTTTGAAGTCCGTAAGTACCTTGCATAATCTGTATTTAAATTACATTACCTTGGCTGGAAGTGATTGGAAGTCTGGGAGAAGGGCTCACCTGCCTGCCCAGCAGGGCCAGTCTGCCCCCAGAAGGTCCCCAGGCCCTGTTGGAATCAGCACCAAGGTGTGTTATGATCAGGTTCTCTTAAATTATTAGAGAGGTGCAAATGACACCAAATGCCAAGGTCAACAGTACAGATTTTTATTTAACAGTAAATGTGAAGTTGATTATTCTGCCCACATAACCACGCCCTGGATTAACAGAGAGTCAATCCCAACCATCCTGCTCTGAGTGTGTCCCCAGGGCCCCAAATGTGTCCCAAGGGCTCAGTGTGTGTGTGTGTGTGTGTGTGTGTCTGT
>VXBX01002735.1:25238-113968 GCA_013400415.1 Scytalopus superciliaris
ACTGCACAGATCCCCGGCACCCACAGACCCCACACACCCCATAGACCCCTGGCCCAGACCCCCCGAGCACCCACACACCCCACAGACCCCCGGGCCAGTTCCTGTGCTCTCACAGCCAGCTTGGTCTGCCAGCCCCGACTGCTCCTGCATGGCCACCTGGGATGCTCCTGGGGCATCNCGGCCTCCGCGCCCGCAGGGAGGAGGACGCCATCCTGGGCGAGCAGGACACGGGTGAGGGGCGGCGGCACACACACACCCCATAGGCCCACACCCCACACACCCTGTAGATCCCATACACCCTATAGACCCCACACACCCCACAGTCCCCCAGGACAGCCCCTCGGGCACCCANTGTCCCCTTGGATATCTTTCCCTCCTGGTGGTCGGCTGGAATAAAGTCAGGTGATCCTTTGATCCATGAGAAAACCCTCTGCCTGTTTTTCACTGATTACTTTCTCTTCCATAGCTGAGAGAAATGTTGTTTCTCCCCCATGTCGTGTCTCTCCCCTCAGAATTGCCCTTCCCCTCCTGCAGTTGCTTTGCAGTCCAGCTGCCTTCAGCCCCCAAGCCCCCAGGGCCATGTTTGCACAACCCCATGCACCCCTTGCCCTCTGCCCCGTCCCACTGTGCCCACAGGTAGAGCTCCCATTGCTCATCCTCGCCCTGTGCCCTCCCTTCAGGATAAAGCCACTGCCTACAGGAGGGTGGGAACAGCTCTTCTGGGAGCACAGGGCCTCGTGTCTCACACGAGAATTCTGTATGGTTTGGGCTGTGCTGGTGCCCACAGATGGGGTGGCTGGAGGGGCTCCTACTCTTCTGACAGAGGGAAACACACTTGTCCAACATTGTGTTGCAGGAGCCAGCTGTCCTCCACGGGTCAGAGCCCACAGGCAGCTCCAGTCTCTGCTGTCCCCTCTGCAGGGACTCCAGAGCTGAAGTCCCCCTGGTTCCCCAGAGCCACGTCTCCTTCACAGCCCTCACAACAGCCCAGTGGGGTTTGGTGGCTTCTCTTTCAAAGTGTGGGCATTGGTGGTGGGGTGGGCAGCTGCACTCTGGCTGTGCAGGCTGCTCCTGGCACCAGTGCTCCCAGCTGAGCTCCTCCAGCCACTCCCAGCCCCAAACCACGGCCCTGCTGTCCCCTTGCAGCACAAGGGCTCACAGAGACTGAGAGACTAAGGCCATGTGGGATGTCTGTGGTGAACGAAGGTACCTGTGTGTGGTGGGAGGGCCATGGCCTGCCCTCTCCCACAGTTGCTCCCTGGGTGTCCAGGTCCCCTCGTGCTGGGCTGGCCTGTCACCAGAGCTGCAGGAGCAGAGCAGAGGGACCATGTCCTGGAGGGATTGGGCAGGGGAGCCCAGCTCACTCCTTGCTGTTTCCCCACTGGTGGGGCTGGGCCCTCACTCGGGGGTGCCAGGAGCTGTATGTGACATCCCTCCCCAAAGGTGTCCCTGCTAGGCCAGTCATGGCCCCCACCCAAGGCACCAGGCAGTCCCCCCACTCTGCCTGCATGCTGCAGGCACAACTCACTGAGACCAGACAAGCTGGTGAGGGGCTCAGTGTGTGCTCAGAGGTGCAGGCCAGAAAAGCTGAGCCTTTCCTCATTGCATTCCTAAACCACCACAGCATGAACAGGATTAAATTCACCCTGAGGGGACTCCCTGCCTATGGGGGTTTACTCCTGGTTGCACCTTGACTGAAACTACAACTACCTCCTCCCTAGCCCTAGACGAGCTGCACCCAGGAGGCCTTGTTAATGTCATGGCAAGGACTGGGCTGGCAGTCCCCAGGGTGACTCCACCTGCCAGAGCAGGCAGAGAGGCAGGCAGGGTGATTGGGAACATGGGCTTCCCTTTCCAAACCCAGGAAACAGCTGTGTGGAGGGACAAGCTTCTCATCTTGTCTTTTCCACTTGGTGCCCCTCTTTTTCCCACCACGGGAGTGCAGGGCACTGCAGCCCATTAAAGGATTCATCCAGGAGCCCTGGGTGATGTCCCTTTTACTGCCCAGCAGGGACAGGCACGTCCTCACTGCTGCCCCAGCAGCGCCGTGTGCCCGGCAGTGATCAGGGATGGGCAGGCTCAGGTGCCCTCCCGGCTGCAAAGGCAGCAGAGGCAGCAGCTGATGCTTGCAGAGATTCCAGGCATCTTTCAGAGCAAAAAAAGAGACTTTTTCTCCCTGCTGAGCCGTGTTTGCTGCCCAGCAAACCCCTGCCCCACTGCTTTGCCATGTTGGGGCCAGGCATTGGGCAAGTGGCTTCATTTCACAGTGGGCCTCATCTGCCAGAGGAAGCAAGGGAGTAAAGCAGAGTCCTTCCTGCCATCGGAGCGGGTGGATGTCCTGAGGCCTCCAGTTTGCAGGTTTGCTCCTCTCTGCCCTCACCTTGCCATGCTTCCCCAGAGATATTTTCTGTGCCCAGGCCATGTGTTTTGCTTCGCCTCTGTTTTGCTCAGGTGCTTTAGCTCAAACACAGCTCCACATAAAGCTGCTGGATTTTTTTTGTCTTATATCTTAATTTCCTCTTCTTCAGTCCTGCTGCATTTCAGAGACCTCTTTGCCAGTCAGTGCTGTGTTAAGAACCCCTTCAAGCAAAGCAGTAGCTGTGGGCCCTTCACTGAAGACTGATGAATGGACTGAAATGGAGCAAAATTCAGGTTTTTTTTGTCCCTCTTAATCTCCCGAGAAGTCTGTGTGGAATAACTAGACCTAAACCAAGGGGATCAGTAAAATGACCTAAAGCAGCACCTGAGCCAGAAGGGCTCTTGGGAGCTGTGAGCAATAGGGAAGGTGATAGCCATGCTGGAAGGGGCTCCACGTAACGTTAGTGCTGGGTAAACACTGCAATAAGAGCCCCGAGTTGCTCAATAACTCACCCTTGTTTTCTCCCTCCCACAAAGACCCGGACTCCTTCCTGAAGTCTGCGCGTCTCCAGCGCCTGCCCTCGTCCTCCTCCGAGATGGGAAGCCAGGACGTGTCCCCCCTCCAGGAGACCAGCAAGGACCCTTTCTCTGGAGACTGCAGCTGCCGGCAGGATGGGCTGACCGTCATCATCACCGCCTGCCTGACCTTCGCCACGGGCGTCACCGTGGCCCTCATCATGCAGATCTACTTTGGGGACCCTCAGGTAAGGCAGAGCGGTGGCTGTACAGTTACAGCTGGGCTTTGGCTCTGGAAATAGGAGTTCCCTAATTCCTCCCGTCGGGCAGTTTGGTGGGGTGAGTGACAGTGAGCCACAGCCAGTGTCAGCCAGGCCCTGAGTGCTAAGTCTCTCTGCAGTTCTACCCCAAACTGTCTTGAAAGCTTTTTCCTGTGCCTGGGGATTTGCTTGGATAGCCAGGCTGGGCTCAGTGCCTGCCCTGTGGCCAGGGTGGGGGGGATATGCCAGGCAGGTTTGGGGATGCTGCTGGGGGGAACCCACTGCCCCCCTGCCATGATTCCAGCTGGGGTTTGAGCCAGGTGTGAGTGCTTTCCAAAAACAATCCTTGTTTAGACAGTAGGCTTCTTGTCCACTTGGAGAGAACTTCATGAATTATGGGCATAAATGCCCATAATGGGCATAAATTCCCCTCTGAAAGATCTATCCAGAACCAAGCAGGGAAATAACTGAAAACAGAATTGAACCTTCCACTAATGTGTCTGACCGCCCAGTGCTCAACTGCAGAGCAAAGGCATCATGGCCATGGGCTTGGATCATCTGCCAAGTACTGCAGCCTGGGAAGGGTCATGGGTAATCACCATCACCTTTTCCATGTGCTGCCCTGGCCCTTCTGCCTTCACACTTACCCAGGCCACCCTGGCTGATGCTGAGGTGCTGCAATTTGTACCACTGGGTTAAAACCAACCCTTTAAAACAAGCTGTGACTGAATTAGCACCAGTGCTGGCACCGGGGAAGGATGAGAACAAACAGTGGTGCCGGGGGGACACTGCATTCTCTGCAGCTGTACTCCCATTCCCAGTGACCCCCTGGCTGCAGCACAGTGACAGCACCCACTGGTCACCCACTGCTCTTGAGGGTTACTCTGACCCTGCTCTGGGGTTGAGGGGGAGAGGAGTTGTGGCCTCCCCAGCTTGGCATGTCTGCTGCTGGGAAGTGTTCGAGCTGGCGGCGTGGTCAGGGGTGTGCCAAGGGCCACGTGGCTCCCAAAACAGGGATCAGCCGCGGCGCTGGCAGCAGCCTCCTGGCACTGCCTGGCGAAGCTCTGTGCCGCACTGGCAGGGCCCTGCTCTCCCCACAGCTGTTCCACCGCGGCGCCGTGGTGACGGACGCGGCGCCCTGCACGGCGCTGGGCACGGCGGTGCTGGGCCGGCAGGGCTCCTCGGTGGATGCGGCCATCGCCTCCGCCCTCTGCGCCGGCATCGTCAACCCACACACCTCAGGCCTCGGAGGGTGAGTGTCGCTCCTCGAGCCGCTGGTTTCATGGAATTCCAGGATGGGGAGGGATCTTAAAGCTCGTCTCGTTCCATCCCCCTGCCGTTGGCAGGGGCGCCTTCCACTAGACCCGGTTCCTCCAGGCCCTGTTTGGCCTGGCAGGAGCTGGCAGCACTCCAGGCTCAGTCCCAGTGCTTTCAGAGTCTGAGTTCTTCCCTCCATAAGCTCTGCTCCTCAGGCTGGGGTCCAATGCCAGCTCCAGGCAGCTGCCAGGGAGGCATGGCAGCAAGGGATGACCTTCTTCCAACCCTCACCCCCAGGGTGGCATCCACATGAGCTCTGTGCTCCTGGCTCTGCAGGAGGGCTCAGGGGTGTTGCATAAATCACAGCCATCTGATACCTGCTCCAGCTGCACCACCCATTGCTGGTGTAAACAAACCCCCTCTTTTGTTGCAAAACTGCTCAGATTAGAAAGAAAATCCCAGATAGTCCCCACCTGACAGTGGAACAGAGCCAGGCTGGCAGGGACTGATCCAGCCTCACCAAGCTCAGCATGGGGTTGAGCACCTGCCCTGCTTTGGCTGTCTTGGTGTGTGCTCTGGGCAAGGACAGCAACATTCCCCACACCGCTGGCCACCCTGGCACCCTGCTGGGGCTGGTGGCCTGCCACAGTGACCGGCCACACCGGGACTGGCCCCGGCCCCAGTGGCACCCACACTCTTCCTCTGGGCTGTGTGGCAGCAGCTGCTGCAGGAACAGCCAGTGCCATGCCCTGACCCCCCTCTCGCTGCAGGGGGGGGGTGATGCTGGTCCACGACATCCGGAAGAACAGGAGCTGGGTGATCGACTTCCGTGAGGTGGCTCCCCTGGGCATCCCACTGGAAGGGGACCTGCAGCAGGACACCAAGGTAAGGACCAGTGTCCCACAGCCATCCCCTCAGGGCTGCTGTCCCCAGCTCTCCTCCCTGCAGCCTTCAGGCTGAGAGGGGAAACGCCCAGCAAAGCAACAGGAGGCCTCTCTCACCACTGGAGTTCCCGGGCCCTACAGACAGTGGGAATCCAGGGAAAATACTGCATTGCCAGCTCCAAGATGCCTGCAGGGCTTGGGGAGTAAAAAGGCATGTCCCTCTGGCAGGGAGGAACTGAGAGAACAAGAGCTCCAGGAAAGAGCATAATCCCAGGTCATCCTGCTAAGTTATTTATCCTGACAAAACTGTGTTGAGAATAGGATTGAATTTGATTCTTTGTTCCAAAACCTTTTATTCCCTAATTGTGTTGTTACAGACCTCTTCCCCTCTCCTGACTGTGCAGATAGTTCCAAAGCAAACATGACTTGCATCTTCTTGACTTGCATTTGGGGACCATGTCCTGTGTTCTCATGGAAAGGAGATTACTCTTCCTTTTTGTCCTTCCTGTTTTAAAGCCAGGTCTGCTCGTGGGGGTGCCCGGCATGATACAAGGAATGCACCAGGCACATCAGTTACATGGCAGGTAAGACACGAGGCTGGCACAGGCTGTGCCCTGGGGTCCCCACTGGGGAACTGGGAGCACATGAGGCCTTGCCATCAGACCATGTTCTCAGCCACCAGTCAAAACCATTGTCTAAGGGGTACTTGGAGGTTTGTGTTGAAAAAGTGGTTCGTTTCTTGGTACTTTGGGTACAAAAGAGAGGATTCAGCTTGGTCAGGTTTTCTGCAAAGTGAAATTCTGTCTAGCAAGATGGATAATAAATGTTCTCTTAGACACAGGTGCAGCACATTTCCATGCATGTCTGCTTGGCTTTGTTCTCTCTTTAGCTGGATCCTGGGAACTGTGGTTGTCCTTAGTGGCCTGTTGGGACTGGGAGGGAGAGATCTGGATGACTTGCTCAGGGCCAGATGCTGGCTTGAGACCGTGCTCCTGAGCTGTCCCTTCCCCCATCCATGCACTGCCATTCCTCTCTGGTGCACGTCCTGGAGCACTGACATGATCCTGATAAAGAAGAAACAGCCACTGAAAGCTCAGTGCTCCTTTTGGCCACTGCTGGCCCCACAGCCTGGTCTTTTAGGACCCCCTGACTGCAGAGTCGAGCCCTGCACTTGCTGCCCACCAGCCTGCCCCACTGCGCCCCTCCAAGGCATGTTTCTCCTGGCCCCCTCTCCTTTGCAGACTCCCGTGGTCCGAGCTGCTGGGCCTCGCGGCCGGTGTCGCCCAGAACGGCTTTAATGTCACACACGATTTGGGTGAGTACCTGATGGGGAGCCAGAGGTGACTGCTCAGCACAGGGCAGCCCACTGACCACTGCTCCGGGGTGTGAGGCAGCAGGGTATGTAGGTGGCTATTCATGGGAAATCAAGGCTCTTTGGAACTGGAGATGGAAGACGGCAGCTCAGCAAGGCCTAAGCCATGGCCAGAGCGTGGTGGCAGCAAAACTGGAGCCCTTTGCCATGGCTGGTCAGAGCCAGGTCAGAGCGGCCCACACTAGGCAGCACCCAGGGTCAGGCAGGGAATGGCACTGGGGTTTCTTTGGGTTTCCTGCCCAGCTCCAATGGATCCATGATCCAGCCTCCCTCTAGTTTTGCAATAGGGCTGGAGGCAGCAGCAAGCCCCGAACACTCCCATCAGGGGCACAGTGACTCCAGGTCCCCTGTGCCTTCCCAATCCCTGCTGTTTCTGGATGCCTTTCCCTTTCTCACCTGCAGCCAAAGCCCTGAGTGAGCTGAAGCACCTGAACTACTCTGACCGATTCCGGGAGCTGTTCCTGCCGGATGGGCAGCCCCTCCTGCCTGGCATGTTCATCCGGCGCCTCGACCTCGCGGCCATCCTGGAGCTGGTGGGGGCAGAAGGGCCATCAGCCTTCTACAGTGGAAACCTGACTCAGGAGATGGTCTCTGAGGTGAGCCAGGACTGCCTCTGTCTCCTGCTGGGCTGGGGCTCCCACCTGCTCAAGGTGACAACCTGGAGATCAGCCAAGTGTCAGCAGAATGATGAGGACAGATGCATGGAACCTCCTTTTCCTTCTTCTGTCCCTGTCTCTGTCCCTGCAGTGCTGTAAGTGACACACAGGCAATTCCCACAGCCTACAGAAGTGAAACCTTCAACTCCTCTATAACCAGGACAGACTGTTTCTTTGAAGGAAAAAAAATCAATTTGAAGACAAAAAAACCAATTTGTTGGTTTGAGTGGCAGCCCCTTTTCCCCCAGAATTAGAGGTGCCCCACTGTTGAGAAACAAGTTGGTGTTGTCATTAATGGGACTATAACGTACAGACTCCAGAAGATGATTTAAAAATAAAACTGAGCCTTGTAAGCAGAGGATTAGACAGGCTTGGTTCCACATGGGGTTGCCCTAGTTTAACTCCTGTTGTTAGATGTGCTCTGGAAAAAATACCAACAACAGCCTGTGTGGCTGCAGTCAGAGGGTGGTTGGCAGCACTGTTTTTTCCAGCCACCATGGTTCAAGTGATGTATCTTCAGTATCTGAGTAATCTGGAATGGGTTCATTCCACTCAAGCCTTGGACATTTGTGAGCTCTGTGTTTGGAAATCTACAGTTCACCTGGGCCACAGCAGAGGTGAAGGATGAGGAACAGGAAAAGTGCCAAACTTGTGAGCATCTGCACAGCTAAATCTTGCTTTGTCACCACATTCCCCTGACCTGGGGGCTGCTGCAGGGAAGCACAAATTCTCTGGAGAAGCAAGGCCCAGGGCTGCCATACCAAAGACCCTGGCAAGCTCTGGGATTCAGGGCACAATTCCAGCTTTGGTTGCAGCACAAAGTGCTGGTTTCCCACAGTGTTTACTGTTCCAGCAGAGGGAGGACGTCCATGTGGTGAAATGAAGCACTGCTCCAAAACACCCCACCCTTTGCTTCCAGGCACAGGTGCAAAGAAGTGCTCTCTGGGGAATTTGAGAGGGTGTCTGCAGCGTGTGGCTGACCCGGGCTTCTCCCCTTTCTGTGCCACCCTGCTCCTTCTGCCCTGATCCCCACTGGTCAGGCTCCAAGGAAGCAGCTCCTGGCACAGGCACTGGCAACTCAGCACAGCCCTTGGGTTCAACCAGCCTTTTGTCTGGGAAGGAAATTCAGGAGAGTCATCTTTAGCAGCTTTGGGGTGACCTGACATGCTGGCCCCACAACATGCCCTGCATTAGCTTTCCTCCCTCAGTGATTCATCGAGTTCTACCAGAGGAGTTTTGCTGCCAAGTAAGCTGGCCAGGTTAGAGATCAGAGCATGCACAGGTGGTTTGTTCCTGTCCTCTTTTGGATGAGAATCCAGAGGACTTACAGCAGCAACTCCCCCAGGGAGAACATCTCATCAGAGTGTGTGGCTTCTCCTGGTTGGAAGGAAGGAGTTGGCCCATGAGCACAGTAGCACCTGTATGCTGACAGAGTGTTACCATCTTCAGGGGAGGTTAAAATCATCAGAGTGCAGGTCATAGAATCATGGAATCACAGAATATCCTGAGTTGGAAGTGACCTACAAGGATCATTGAGTCCAACCCCTGGCTCTGCACAGGACACACCCCAGCAATTCCACCGTGTGCCTGAGAGTATTGTCCAAATGTTCCATAAGCTCTGGCGTTGTTGGGGCTGTGACTGCTGCTCTGGGGAGCCTGTTCCAGTGCCCAACCACCCCATCGTGGTCCTACCTCATCTCCATCATGACTCAACAACAGAAGACCTGCAGAGGAGGGAAACACCCATCTTCATTGTGTTCATGAAAATTACCAACCCCGGTAAACTGTACCTCTAGGAGAGTCTTACAGGAAGACCAAGGCTACAGCAGACCTAGGGTCACCTGAAATAATTTCAAATAGAGTGGGAATTGTGATTTTTTAAATTGAGGTTGCTAGCAATGGCCACCTACTATACCCAGGTTCCTTCCTGGATCCATACATAACTCTAATCTTGGCAGTGTTTAAGTGCTTCATAACCCTTAACACACTCATGCTTGACACCCAGGGCAGAGAAGGCTGCAGGGCAGTGCCAGTCCCCATCTTCCTGGGCAGGCAGAAGGTCTCCAGAGCACCCCTGGGGTGGGTGAGCTGCAGAGCCTTCCCATGGGGGTGAACAGTGAGCCAGATCAACAAGACCATGAAAGCACAGACTTGCAGGTTATCCTAAGGAATCTGGCTCTTGGCTTGGGAATCTCAGTGGTGTTTGGTGGGCAGTGGGGTGAGTGCCCCTGGGCCAGCATGAGGAGCACTGAGAGCCTTGACCCAGCCTGCTCAGGTTGTGCTGCTCTGCTCTCATGCAGGTCCAGAGCTATGGAGGAGTCTTGGTGGAGGAAGACTTCAGCAATTACAGTGCCACAGTGGAGGATCCTGTCCACACAGTCTATCGAGGTAAGCCCTGACACACCGCCAGGCAATGTCTGCTTCATCTGGCAAGGGGTGCCAACAGTACTTACCAAGAGCTGAAGTCAGAACTGTGCTGAGGTGTCTGCAGAAAGTCCTTCCAGGGAGTTTCCTGCTCTTACCTGCTGACAGTGATGCTTTGTGGGTTCAGAAGGTTTTCCCATGATAGTGACCGATGGTATTTTGATGGTGTTAAAGTGTAAAGATGCAACATGGTCACATGCAGTGTCTCCATAAGCAGGTGGAGCATGGGCCAGCATCTATATCTGAAGACAGTTCCCAAACTTCAGCTACAAGGGAGAAAAGCTGACTTTATGCAAAAAGTTTCTAAAATGTCTTTCTTTTGTAGCAATCCCTGTATTTACTCTCCTTATAGCTGTAATGTTGCAAACCCATTTTATACATGGCCTTTCAGTACTTAAAGAGGGCTTATAAAAAGAGGGAAAGTGACTTTTAACATGGGCAGATAGTGGCAGGAGAATGGGGGTTGCTTTCAAACTAAAAGGGGAGAGGTATTGCAGTTAGGAAGCAATTCTTCCCTGTGAGGGTGGGCAGGCCCTGGCACAGGTTGGGCAGAGAAGCTGTGGCTGCCCCATCCCTGGGAGTGTCCAAGGCCAGGTTGGATGGGGCTTGGAGCAACCTGGGCTGGTGGGAGGTGTCCCTGCCCAGGGCAGGGGGTCAGTGTTGAATGAGCTTTAAGGTCCCTTCCAACCCAAACCGTTTCATGATTCGATGGTTCTATCTCAGTTCTCCCATACTACAGTCCAGAAACCAACAGCCAACCAATCAGAACTGAACTTCAGATGTTAAAAAACCATTCCTATTTGGGCTTTTTTAATCCTTCATAAAGAAAGTTACAACAGGAATGTTCTGAGAAATCCTCCTCAAATTGTGTTGCTTTCTATTATTTCCCCTTGAATCTGGAAAAAACCTGCCTGCCCTCAAAGACAGTAGCTTAGAGAATGTTCTAAATGGACAGTATCTGACAAAATCAGCTTCATTCCTCTCTTCTTCCCTCCACAGGTCACCTTGTTTTCAGCCCCCCACCTCCACATGCAGGTCCTGCACTGATCACCGCACTGAACATCCTCGAGGGCTTTAACATCACAAGGCAAGGATCCAGGGGGAATAACTTGCACTGGATAGCAGAGGTAAGAAGAGGTTCAATGGTTGGCTGAATTGCTTGTGCTGCTGGAGAATAATTTATTTATTCCTTGGTTGTACAGAAATGTTTGTAGGCAATTCCCTCAGGAGAGTGAGCAAATAGGCTGCTAAGGTGTAAAACTGAGTGGTACTGCTGTCTCAGGGAGGTGCAGGGGCTGGAGCCTCCTGTTCAGCTGAGCTCTCTCTTGCTCAGGCAGAGCTTTTCCAGAACAAACCTTGGCTTTTGCCTATATGTGATCATGTCTTCAGGATGACCCCACAACACCTGAGGGTGATCCCATCTAGTTCCTCCGCCTCTTAGCTCCAATGGCCTTGGCTATTCTAGAGCACCTGAGAGCACTGCAAGGAGTGCTGCAAGCAAAAGCCTGTGCATGGTGATGACAAGAAAACTGACCCAATACTTCATATTTTAAAAAAATATTTACATTTTGGCCCACCTCATGATCTCTGTGGTCAAGAATTTTTCTGGTATTTAGGACTGTCAGCCCCTACCAAAACACCGCAGCAACCTGGGAGGTCAATCAATTGCTTTGGCTCCTGCTCTTTAAGCAGAGTTATGCTCTGAGGTGCTTCACAGATCCACAGCTGGGCTTTACAAGCTGGGAATTTCAGTCAAGGATTTAACCACATCCTTGTAGCAGGTGGGACAGTGGATGCTTGGAATTTATTATTTCTCATCAAAAATGCAACAACTGGAGGTGTTACACACTGCCAGGCCTTTGCAGAGGCACAGAAGTTTGACTCACCTGTTTATTTTGAGCTCTCTTCAGGAAGCTTTAGGTGAGTCTATTTGCTCTGCATTTGCACCAGGCCAAGAGTTTCACCTGTTGGTTATCCTGGGACAACAACCTCCAGATCAAAGGCAGTCACTTCAGGAGATGTGTGACCCTGGTTACTTGGGATCACAGATGAACACGTGGCTGAGGGTCAGTGCTAGGCCAGCACCAAGGATCCAGCCCTGGAACAGCCAGGATCAAGATGTCCTTAACCTGTGCCAGAGGGGTGGACATCCTCTGCTTGTTGCAGTGGAGCTCGTCCTTGGCCATCAAGCCCTTGCACATCCCTGGAGGGTGTGATAGTCTGGAGACTGCTTGATGGAGGATTAACTCCTCTAGAAGTTAAGGAGTGCTGCAAGCACTTCTCCAGAAGTTAATGGTGTTCTGCACTCCACACCAGGAGACAACTGAGGAGAAGCTCTTGCTCTGTGGCATGTTCCAAACCACAGTCACACCTTGCTGTCTGCCTGCAGGGGAATGGACTGTCTTGAAACTTGACTGACCATGGCATGACCTGCAAGCTGGAAGCAGAGTGTGTTCCTGCTCAGCACAGGCTGGCTTGGCTGAGGAGCCTCCTTCCTTGTGGCTCTCCTATGGCTACAGTGTAATCCTAAGGCTGGATAAATGGTGCCTTTTGAAATTGCATCTTCCCGTTTTTAATCAACTGGCTTAGGCAGGATTCTGCATGTTTGAGAAACCAGATCCCTTCCTCCTTTCACACCATCATTTCCTGAAGTGTGGTGGGACTAATACTTTCTGTTCAAACACTTTGGATGCTTACAACTAGGAGCTAGGCAGGAGCTGGTGAGCAGAGCTGGCATCCAGAGGTGACAGTGAGCCCAGGATCCACTGTCCCACTGTGAGTCAGTCTAATCTCTGCTGCTGTGGTGACCATTTGGGAATGGAAATAGAAAGTAAGTGGCATCCTGGTGACCCTGTCTGCCAGCTGGCAGTGAAGCTGAACCACTGAGCTAGGTGTCAGCTCCTGCCAGACATGTTCCACTTGTGGCTTTGCACTGACAGAAGGCAGGATTAGATGGGATGTTGGGAAGGAATTCCTCCCTGTGAGGGTGAGCAGGCCCTGGCACAGGTTGGGCAGAGAAGCTGTGGCTGCTCCATCCCTGGAAGTGCCCAGGGCCAGGTTGGATGGGGCTTGGAGGAACTTGGGATAGTGGAAGGTGTCCCTGCCCATAGCAGGGGGTTGGAATGAGATGATCTTTAAGGTCCCTGCCATCCAAACTATTCTGTGATTCTGTATTGTACAAACACTTCTGGATACACTCAGCCCCACCAGCACATTTTGTCCTCCCTCCCTCCTCTCCCCATCCCTCCCCACTCCTTCCCTCTCC
The DNA here is from genome assembly GCA_013400415.1 of Scytalopus superciliaris. Lineage (NCBI taxonomy): Eukaryota > Metazoa > Chordata > Aves > Passeriformes > Rhinocryptidae > Scytalopus > Scytalopus superciliaris. The sequence goes on from VXBX01002735.1 coordinate 38,231, forward strand.
TCCTCCTCTCTTCCTTCTCTCTTCTCCTCTTTCTTTCTTCTCTTTCTTTAGACATTAAAAATAGCCCTGAGTCTAGCCAGCAACCTGGGAGACCCATCTGATGACATGTCTGTGGCTCACACAGCAGAAGGGATGGTGAGGTAGGTCTGAGGTGACTGGCACAGTGACAGCTGCAAGATTTGGTTTTGGATATAATCCCTGGGTTTGCTCTGCCCTGAGCTTTTCCTCTCTCTGTTTTACCAAGGAAAGGTCAGTCTCAGAGTGTCCTCCCAAGGCTCGCTCTTCTTCAAAGATCACAGCTGATGCCCCAGGGCTCTGGGGATGGGTCATGGGATGTCCTCACAGAGGTTTGCTGGATCCCCCCTGAGCCTGAGGGTCCCTCCCACCTTCTCACACCTCTAAACGTTCTCTCTCAGTGGGTCAGACAAACGGCCATGACCATGGGCACAGGCATGGCCAGAAAAGCCATTTCTGCCCCACCACAGTGGTCAGTGCCTTGCAGAACACCCAGATGTGTGGGAGAGCCCAGGCCTGGGGTTTCAGCCCAGCCTTCCACCTCAGAGCCAGGTTTAGCCATGGTTGGTGGCCAGAGCTGTTTTTGACTTGCCCTCCTCCTGGGGTCTGGCATTCAGCTGGGAGTGCCACCTTGTCCTCTGGGGGTGGATTTACTCCTGATGGGGATAACCACGGGTCAACAAAGCCTTTGAAGGCCCATGGCATTGCCTCTCTGTGCAGACTGAGCCATCTTGTCTCCTTCCATGGGGCGAACCAAAGTTGCTCCTGTGCTCGGCGCAGCCCCTCGGGGCTCGGTGCAGCACCCACACTGCAGAGAGACCAGGAGAGGTGCAGCTTCCCAGGCTCATGCCTTGCTTCCCTCTCTCCCTCCCTCCCCGCTGAAGTAAATCAGAAGCCAATGCCCTGCGCCAGCTGATCAATGACTCGCAGCCGCTCCCCTCCGATCTCCGCCTCCCTCGCTTCCCCCTGCGGAGCGGCCCCGCCACCAGCCAGGTCCTCGTCATGGGGCCCGACGACTTCATCGTTGCAGTTGTGAGGTAAAGGATTCACTTCTTCCCTCCAGGGCGTGCTCAAGGGGCAGCAGCAGCAGCAGCAGGGAGCAGGGAGCAGGTTCAGCTGGACAGGATGGGAGCAGCCCCGGAGCGGCTGGGCTGCTCTGACCCTGCTAGTCCTGCAGCAGAGCGATGGGGACGATGGGGTGGAGATGTGTGGGGTGGTGCTGCTCTGCCCTGTGCAATCCCACAGTGCCGTCTCACGGAGAAACAGGGCTGGAGGGGCCTAAATCTGCTGCCTGGGGAAGAGGTGATGGCCAAACTTGAGGACTGATGTGGGCACGGAGGCAGCACAGAGAGGGAAAGACCTGCTGTGGCCCACATGGTTCCCACTCCCAAGTACATGGAAACTGTCACTCCTCACATCTAACCAGCCCTAAAGAACTGCCAAAGAGTCTCTATTGAGCCAAGATGGGATGGAAGGTTGGAGCCCTGAAAGCCTCAGGGTGTACAAAAATCTCTGGGATGATTTTTACGAGATTTCTTTGTGTTTCTTTTCAGTTCTTTGAATCGTCCCTTTGGCAGTGGAATAGTAACACCCTCTGGAATCCTCCTAAACAGCCAGATGCTGGACTTCTCCTGGCAAAACAGAACAATGAACTACTCCATTCCCAGGCCGGTAATGAATGACACAACAAATTCTTTATTTGGATTACCTGTGTCTTTCTTTTTTTTTCGATTTTATTCTCATGTTCACAGCAGGGAGGCTATTTAATGCCTTACTAATAACTGAGAGACAATAGTGTGTAGAAAGCTGCTATTTTTCCTTACTGAGCACTGAAAGCAAAGAAGCAGAAGGCTCCATGTGTGTCAGTTATCATTACAATGCAGTTTTATCAAGCAATACTGTTACCTGCTTTCCCTGCAGTTCAGACATGCTTTAATCACCTGTGTGCACTGAAATTTAAGATTCTCTTAATGAACTGTTGCTCTGCAGGTTAAAAAGTAACAGGTAGCAGCAAAAAAATCTTCAGGTCTCGGAAAGAAACAATCAGAGACCTGCGAAAGAAACAATGAGAGACCTGCACCCATGGCTTTTGGTGCTGCCTTACGTATTGTAAAACCAGCCCACTTTGCTGGGTTGGTACTTTCAAAGTTCCTTCTGAAAGAGTAATTTTTGGCATGTCTTTTCTTCAACTGCAGCAAAATCTGGTTCGGGCTGGGAAGCGGCCCCTGTCCTTCCTGCTGCCCACCATCGTGAGGCCCTCCGAGGGCATGTGTGGGACATACCTGTGCCTGGGAGCCAACAACGGGGACAGAGCCTTGAGCAGCATCGTCCAGGTCGGTGCTGTGTCCCCTCAGGCAGCTGCTGAGCTCGAGGCTCCCCTCCCACAGCGCAGCCTTTGCCTTCCCAATTGCCCCAGGCTGTGCCAAAACTGGTGGCCACAGGATTACCAGATCAATCTCTGATGCCACCAGTTCCACACTTTTGGTGTTTCAAATCTCTGAGAGGTACCAGTTTCCTTCTCTTACACCTCTGCTGGTGGCACCACTCACAGTTGTAGAGGAGAAATAAGCATTCTGGCAGAATCTGTAATGGCCTTTGTCATACAATACCTGTTCAAAGCTTGTCTTAAGGTTCATTAAGAGAAAAAGGAACACTTTGTACTCAGAGAGGTGCAGGAAACTGGCACCCTTTAGCCCTTTTCCCTATGAGAAGTTCCTTTTAGTGCATTCCTGACTAAATTCCTCCCTGCTCAACACTTGCTATAAATTGGGCAGCTCCTCTTAATTTATGACTTGGAATGAGGTGAAGTACTTGCCAATGGCTTGATTGCATTTTTTGTAGCTAAAAGGAGAGGCACAAGAACAGCTCCCAGATTCCTTACCTTTTGGAAAGCATTATTCAGGGCAAACCCAAAGCCAAACATTGCTTCCTGGTGCTTTGTTTGGAGAAGGCACGTGCTGAGCTTTTGGCTGTAACAAACACTTATTTACAGATTACATCATGTTCCAGACACACAACTCTGCTGGTTTGGCAGGAACTACGTGACAAAAAAACCCATGCAATCCTGAAAATGTCCTGCTTTTCCACCAACAACATACAGGCCCTATTTCAGGGACCTCTTGGTGTGTGCAAACCCCCTGCACTAGTTGAGGGTTTGTGCAGTTTGGTAAATGGTTGAAGATCTTTGTCTGCTGCATCTGCAGATGCTGGAGCCCCCAAACTGTGGGATGCTCAGGAAGTTGGCCTCCCCTGTTCTCACCACCTTTTTTTGTTACTGAGGATATTTTACTTTCTTGCAGGTTTTGGTAAATGTTTTAACTTTTCACAAGAATCTGAGTGAAAGTTTGTCACTTGGTCGACTTCACCCACAGCTTCAGTCCAACACCTTGCAAGTTGACAGTGAGTATGGGCAGTGGGTGGGGTGCAGTGTACAAATCCAGCGTGTTTGGGAAAAGAGCAGGATTTTTCCATAGCATCCTGCAATGGAAGTGCAGAGCCCAGAGCACAGCTCACTGTGTTCTAGGGTTCCCATGGCTGTAAAGGGTTTTGGGGAAGACAAAAAGCAGAATTTAGCTTCTTCAAAGCCTGGAGTCCTTGCTAAGCTGTGCCTTCTCCATCCTGGAAATGCTCCCTGGCCTGTCCAACACCACCTGTCCAAGCTCTTTCAGGTGCTTCTTTCCCAGCCCTCCCTCCATCCCCACTCACCTTCTGGTAGCAGCTTTGTCCTGTCTTTAAAACCTTTTGGCAATCTGATGCCATTGAGGATACCCAAATAAACACCAGACAGGTTCTGAAAGCTTCCTACACTTTATTACCATTGCCATAAATTGTATTCCTTCACTTTCCAGCCCATGTCCCTTAATTCCAGCAACTGGGGAGAAGACAAGGCTTATGTATGGCAAGGTTTGTGGCTTGACAGTGCTGGAAGTGCAGCATCAGTGCTGGCACTCTGGAGACTGTGCTGTCAGCTCTAGTCCTGGTTATTGCAAGTCTTGGTCTATTTGGTGTTTTTCACACAGCTTGGTACCAGTCAGAGCAAACCATAACTGAAAGTTGGTTCCCATTTAACACCAAATAGCCAAGGTGTCTGGGCTTTCCTATTTCAGAGGAAAATCTAAAAGGGGTCTGTTGAGTGTGACCTGCAGGCTTGGAAACTAGGATGTAATTAAAACAAATCCAAAACTTCAGAAGGTCCTTATTTGTGGGTTGGTGCATTTTGGCATCAATAAGGTACATTTTAAGACACGTGCAATGTGTAGAGCTTAAATACCAGTGGGGTTTCTGTGTGCCTGCTGGGTTTTGTCCAGCTGCATCCCCAGCTCCATGGCCTCAGGCACTTCTCTTCCTACAGAAATTACAAACCATCAAATGAACAAACTAAAACTAGAAGAGCAGCAGCCTAAGGTAGATGCCTGAAAGATTAATATGTGCTGGGCAAGTTGGAAGGATTAGCACAAAGTTTATCATTTCACAACTTGTTCTATTGTCATTTGTTTTCAGCTGCCTTGCATTTTATTTTGACTAAAAATTGTTAATATTCTTACTTGTAACTAAGAGTGGGCATTGCCTCATGTTCTCTAGGAAAAGTAACTACAATTGTTGCCAGCAATGTATTTTTCCCTTGCTCCAAAGAGGAGAACATCCTTAAATGGTCTTGTATATCCTCTCATACTCCACAGCACAGAGCACTGGCCCCTTGGCCTTGGCTTGCCTGGCTGGAGCTTTCTGAAGGGGCTGCAGGCAGGTTCCCCCCACACCAGATCCAGCAGGGTTAGGCAGAGCTTTGCATCACAGGCAACACTGGTTTCAGTTACAAACTCCTCTTTTCAAATCCCTACAGGTGAGTTTCCTGAGGAAGATATAGCAGTTCTTGTAGCCAGGGGCCATCAAGTGGACAAAGTCCCAGTGGTGTCCCTGGTTCACGGAGCCAGGAGAACCAACAGTCTCATCATTGGCCTGAAGGACCCCAGGAGTGCAGATGCTGCTGGAGCCACGATATTGTAGCCCCTCCCAGGTGACCTGTTCTCTGAAAAAGGCTGACACCAACCCAAGTGATGTGCATGTTCTGAAGGGGCCTCCTCTCCAGCCCTGGGGGGAGCCCCACCCAGAGGTTCTGCACTCCCCACCCCAGACAGCACCAGGGGGGTCAGCAGCACCAACATACAGCTCTCTGATTTTGGTTTTCTTTTATTTTTCAATTATTTGGATTGCAAGCAGCCCAATCCTTGTTACAGGAATGCCAGGAGCACACTTTTCCTTTGGCAGAATCTTGCTAATAATTTCAGTCTTTCCAAAACCAAGCAAAGGAAAAAACAGTTGATGATGATGCTGTTACCTTTATCTCCCTGAATTTCCCAGGTTCCTTCTTTGCCTCCAGTGTAAGCCTGTAATTAATACCTCCTAATGTAATGTTTGTAGGTGCCTGCAGCTGGAATATCAGGGAGTCCTTTAATGCCCCATCTGGGCCAGCTGATTTTTACCAGCGTGCAGCCTCCTGGGGCAGTTCCTGTACCCACATCACTACATACCTTGAATTTTGGCAGTTAATATTTTGAATCCAATTGCTGCTCAGGCTCACTGGCACTCTGATTTTGTAACCAGACTAATGGTTTTCAACAACTCCAACAACTTCTTACTCTGACAACTTGTGCACCCCCCAATGGTTTTCTTACAGAGGTTCAGCGTCCTCCATGGTGAATTTGAGCTTAGTGCTAATGGGCTTAATTTTCTTAGACACTTTTTGGAGATATTCCAGCAGTACTCCACAGACTTGTGAAAAACCACACACCATGGACTGGAAACCACATGGAAAGTGTTTGGGCACGTTCAGGGCTTTCCTTCCACTGCCTTATCTCAGTCTACTCCAAAAGCCTGAATCGGGTCATTCCTGCAGAGAGGGTTGGGATCTCCTGCTGACTGAATTCGTGCAGTACCTTAACTCCATGGTTCTGGTACTGGTGAGTCTATTGAAGCAGCTGAAGAGAGTGAGAGAAAAGGTACAAACCAAACCAAACACTGCTGAGATCATTTTCGGTCCACAACACATGAAAATACAAGAAAGTTTCTGCATTTCGTGTCTGAAACCAAGTGAAGAAAGAACACCCCAGCTGACAGCTGCACCACTCCAGTCAGCCCGCGTTTGGACAGTTCCTGCTCTTTTTACTGTCAACTTAGAGACACCTGGCACTAAAAAATTCTGGAGTTTGATAATTTTCTGCAGTCTAAAATTTGATTTCCTTCATGGTTCAAATCCATATATGGCCACTGTACATATTATATATGTATGTATACTCATGGTTCTCTTGGTGTTTGATGATCACACCAGTCACCCTCAGCCTTCCTCCCAAGGGGCCCATCTGTGCCACCCATCTGTTTGTAACTCCCCCTCTGACACTCGTGGCCACTGAACATGGGAAGCGTGTGGGTCATTTTGGGGCAGTTGGGGCCCTGTGGCAGATAAATGGGGTGAATCATTCCTGCCACCTGCCAGCTGTGGATCTCAGAACATCCTACGAGCCTCACGAGTCGGGCTGAGCAAGGGCAGAGGTGTTTCTGTGCTCTGCTGAGAGGAGCAGAGCAGCTCCGGTGATGGCGACGCCAGCCGTGTTTGCTGGTCCCAGTCCGTCCCCTCAGCTGGGACGGGGCTGCAACAGCTCAGAATGTTGCCTTTGGGATGGTGTGTTCTGTGCCACCAAGGAGAGACTTTTTCACCACAGGGATGTCAAATCTGTTCATTTATTTTTCTGTCATCAGCACTAGAGTCGGTCACTGCCTGAAGCTGGAGTGTTCCTAATGCTTTACGTGTCTTGGAGCAGACCTCTTCAGGCTCCACGGAAAGGAAGGGAGGTGGCTTTGTGTGTTGAACCTCACTGGTGGAGAGCTGGGTGTTTCTGGTCTGTCACAGACCAGATCTGTCCCTTGGGCAGTGAAGTTCACTCTGCACAGATGCAAAATACGTGGTCAAGTCACCGTCACTGCAATACGTCGCATGAAATAGCACAAAAAACTTTGAAAGATGAAATTCCTCCTTATTAAGTGAATTCACCAACTTCTCCTGCTGGAAACTGTGTATATGTTTGGGACTGATAGGCTTTGGTCTTGATTCAAAATGGCATTCACTGTCCCAAGGTAAAATTTCACAGCAATTATTCAGAACCTTAAAATAAAGCATGTTCCAAAGTGTTCTGCTGGATCATGGCCTATGTTGCGAAAAAGAGAAAACTGAAAATAATTGGAAGATGGGACTTAACTCCTCAGGTCACAGCTGAGAGAAGTAAAAGTATTCCAAATTATTTCCCATTTTCTCTGTTTAAAAGCAGCATCAGTGTAGCACAGATGTATTTGATATGGAAACCCTTAATCTGCTAAATGGCCCCATGTCTCTGGTATTTGAGACCATCTGTTGCAGTGAGATTTGAAGAATTTAATGTGAGGTACCAAGAAATACCTGATGTTTTGTTCAGTGCAGGTGAGATGGGCATTGTGAAATAAAGGGCCATAGTCTGGAGACACGTGTGCGTGTGCCGAGTCCCTGTGCTGATTTCAGCCTGGCCCTTGAAGGCATCTGACAGCTCTGAAGGAGAATTTGTGCTGAAACTTTGACACGGAATTGTCAGTGAGCAGCTCAGAGCACAAAATACAAAGGGGGTGAGAAAAACAATAAAGACAATTTTTCAAAGGAACAGAATAAACACAAACAAAGTACATTTTTTAAAAAACAATGCTTGTGCCAAATATGACAAATTATGATCTGGAACGTGATCAGCTTGTCTCTGCCCAGCTTTGCATTGCTCCCCATCAATGTGTAGTGGTTTTATGTGGGGGTGAACTGGAGCCAGGCTCTGCCACTGAGTGTGGGCAGTTCATCAGTATTTCTCACAAGGGCTGCATGCCCCTCACAAGCACAGGGAACAAACTGCCTTGCTGGCTGTAGGTGCTGCTCCTCACCCATGTGCATCAAGCACTGATCGCTGGGCATGAAAGCCCAAGGGGGGGATGAGGCAGAAGCCAGTGCTGCCATCCTGCAGCTGGGGGGGCAAGGATGCTCTGGCCCCTTGGCTGTGCCGTTTTGTTCCCATCACTGTCCCATTCGATGCCCAGGCATGGAGAGGGGCTGGAGCCCACCTTGCTCCCACCACTGTGGATGGGACACGTGCTGCTGGAATTGTCAGGGTGGTCAGTCACACTGTCAGTGCCTCTCAGGCTCCCCCACTGCCCCGGGCACAGCTGAAGAGCAGCCCTGGGCACACAGGTCCTGCTCCATCCCTCGGGGCACTGGGGGCTGCCAGGGACAGGTGAGGGCAGGTGGCACAGCAGGGTCTAGTCCCAGGCTCCAGGGACAATGGCCAGCACCCTGCAGCTCTGCCAGCGTCTCTGAGGGTCCTTCAGCTGGGGCAGCAAGTCTGAAAGTGCCCATTCAGCATCAGCTGTTTGGCCATGCTGGGGGAGCCAGACCCTCCAGGTACCTACTGGGTCCCTTCAGCCAGACCATCTCAGAACCTCTTTCTGCCTGCTGCCCAACCCAGCAGGACTGATCCTGGACACTGGCTGGAGAGAAAGGGGAGTCAGGCCTCAGTGAACATGAGAGGAAACCTGCATCTCTTTCATGAACATCAAAAACAGAGTTTTGTAAGGTTTCGCAAAAATCAGGTGGAGTGGGAAGAGCTCCTGTAGCACCCAGGTGTTCTCAGTGGTTTTGGAAAGTTCTTCTAAACTTCAGTGATGGAAATCTGCCCCCAGCCAGGGAAAGGGCAGCTCTGACAGGCAGAGCTGGTTTTGGAGAAGCAGGGAACCACCTAAAAGTGAAGCACACCTGTGCAGTGGGCAGATAGAGTAGAAGTACCAGAGCACTGACACACGCTGCCCACGAAGGGCTCCCCAGTAGTCACAGCATTTTTAGGTGCAGGTTGTCCTGGCAGTGCTGGTCCTGCTGCCTGGGGGGAGCATCCCCTGTGACAGCAGCTCCTGGGCAGCCATGAACCTTCAGCCACCAAGACTGTTCCCGGCACAGCTGGGGCTCCACATCCTCAGGGTGGAGGAGGAGAGGATGACTCCTGTGTACCGCCATCTGTCCATCACATCTGTGGCCAATTGCCCACCTCTCTCACCACAACTCACAGCTTAACAAAATCCAGATCAAAAGTGACTGTGACTGCCATGCAACAGATCCCCCTTCCTTATCTCCAGGTGAGCATTGTACCAGTGTTAGAGGAGAAATTACTTTGTTCACGTCACTGTATAATATTTAAGTTTGGAAAAAATCTGAAGTTGCTCTTGAGTCTACCTACTTTTTCTGTATAATACCTATCCTTTGAAAATACTGTCATATAAAATGCATGTAAATAAAGCCACAATTTTGATTGTCATGGTATGAAATGCATTTCTATTCTGTTGTGGACAATGAAGCAGCTCAGACAGCTGGCTCTGCTGCAGGTAGCCCTCCTTTGCAGGTGACATGGTATTAGTATGTATCATTGGTTTTACAGCACAGCTTCAGCATCCAAAACAATCTGAGGGTCTGCTCATGGAGGAGTTTCACAAACAGGATGACAGGACAGATTTAGCTCCAAAAAATCAGAGAATCACAGAATGGTTTGGGTGGGAAGGGACATTAAGGATCACCCAGTTCCACCTGCCTCTGCCATGGGCAGGGACACCTTCCACTAGCCCAGTTTGCTCCAAGTCCTGTCCAACCTGGCCTGGGACATTTCCAGGGATGGGGCAGCCACAGCTTATCCTGGCTTGGTTATGGTGTATAGAGGCTGAGCAAGATCCAGCAACATCTAAGTTCTCCAGTGTGGATCCAGGCAGTGCAATAACCTCAGCTCTGGAGACCAGCCTGCAGCACAGCTGTCGCGTGTTCCTTCCCTCTTGCCCCTGCACATCATGTTATTCCCTTCTCCCCACTGCCAGCCGAATGTCAGCCTCCTGCCACGGGCGTTTCACTGCAATATGCAGGATGGCAAAGCCCCTGGGCTTCTCCAACTGTTTGTCTTCAGCAGAGATGCCACAGAAAGGTTCTCAGTTGTGTCCTGTCACCCTGGTGTCCCTTCAGCTCCACCTTCCCTTTGTTTCCTTACACTTGTGGCAAAGCTATTTTGAGAGAATTGGGATTAATTTTATTTACGTGGAGATTGTGTCAGTTCTGGTCTTTCCCAACAGTGAGCAGAAGCATCAGGAAATGCCACGGGAAGCAGCAGGCTACAAAGTGCAAAGGGGATGTCTGAGGCTGCTAATGAAGGGAGGACTTGTTTGCAAACTCCATGTGTGACTAGGCACAGGGAGGTTATCTGTGGGGGGTTATCTGTGTGGGACCTCTCAAGCCCGGATCAGAAAGGCACAGCACTCAGATGGCTCCAGGAGATGGTGGTGAGATACCTCAGTACTGTTGCTCCCAGGGAAGTCAAGGTTTGGAAAACAGCATTTTACTTGTTCTTCTTTGCTGGGATATACAGGATGTGCCCAGTATTAGTGTACATAATACAGACAGAACCAAGGACAGCAAGAATCCTGAGGGATAATCTTGCACGTCAAGCACAGCAACAGCAGTGGGAAACACGGGGCTTTTCTGGAAGTGGCACTCAGATCTCTCTGTGTCAGTGTGGGGAATGCCACTGAGAGAAGGTCAGGCTGCAGGAGGGAGTTCAGTGCAGCTGGGCTAAGAAGTGTCTCATGACATACAGGAAAACATGAAGACAAGTGGGGAAGAAATTCCTGGGGACTAAAGAAATCTCTCATCTTGGTTGTGCTTCCAGCCTGTCTCAAAAGCCAGGAGCAGAGTGAGGCAAAGCCTGGGAATCACCCATGCTCAGGCAGACTGTTGATCAGATGTGTCGAATGTTGCTTGTTATGACCCTTTGACAAAGTTCCGTCTCCTCTTCTGATTCCTCTGAGGGTCTCAGGGAAAGGCTTTGCCCCTGTCTGTGTGAGAAAAATCTCCTTGCTCAATTTAGAGAAAACACAAATATCTGTGAAACAAAGAAGTTCAGCAGACAAGGAAAGTTTTTATTTCAGCCCGTGCTGGGTGCTCAGGCCACAAGGGGCCAAAAAAGCACAACCCTCCCTCGAAAATTGTGCTTTTTATAAACCCCCAGAGTCCCACCTTGTTAGCACAATGAGAGGAGTGGGCATCTTATTCTGGTTGGTTTTGATGTGCCCCCCTGTGCAGGGAGAGGGCTCTCCTGGCCAGGATGCCCACCCTCTCCTGCACACACAGCCCTGCCACGTGCCATTAGGGCCTGTTTTAGCCATCCCTTTATCCACTTCCACAATTCCCTATTCCCGAAGGCAAATTGCCCCTGGCACCAGCCCCAGACAGGGCCTGGTACCTCACAGCCTTCAGGGTACACCTAAAAAGCAATTTTTAAGTTAATGAACCATTTGCTCGTAATAAAACCATGGGGTTTTTTAATTTCTCATAGTCTGCATCCCAGCAGGGGCGCTGGAGGGGGTCCCTGTCCCAGAGACTGCAGAAGGCATAGAGAGGAGAACAATCCTCGAGCCTGGCAACCTGCCTGCAGCTCTGCACACACCAACCAGACTTAATTATTAGGGCAAGTCCTACACTAACCGTGATGTTAATTATTTCGTTTTGGTGGGTTTTTACGGAATGTGTTTATATGTGAATTTATAAAAAGGGGGATGTGTTTTGGGGGTTTTTTTTGTGCTGCAAGTTACAGCGCCCAAAGAGACATGGATTTGTTGTATTTGGAAGGTGTTATAAAAGGACAGGAAAGCCTTTTGTTCCTCGGGTGTCATTTATCCGGCAGGGTTCTACACTCAGCCGGGCCCAGGGGGATGTGAGGGCTGGCTCGGCGGCACCCCCTCTGCCGAAACCCTCCCTCGAGACACAGAACCCGCTCCAGTTGCTGAGCCCCGCGCGATTTTTGTCGGACCAAAGTCTTTATTTTTCTCTGAGTTAGCTGGTCATTGTCCCAATCGCTGCGGGTGCGGGGAGGGAGCGCTGCCCTCGGGGGGCTGCGGGCCCGGCGCCTCCTCATCACCCGCATAATGGGAATTGTCCTTCAATCCCGGCTCTGTGGCCTCTGTGGGCTCCTTCCCGGCCCCCGGGAAACCACACTGCAATTCACTCATAGCCGAGGCCGGGGGGCGGTGCGGGGTCCCCTCAGCGCTGTGCCTATCCCGGTTCTATCCCGGTCCCCCCTCACTGCTGTCCCTGTCCCGGTTCTATCCCGGTCCCCCCTCACTGCTGTCCCTGTCCCGGTTCTATCCCGGTCCCCCCTCACTGCTGTCCCTGTCCCGGTTCTATCCCGGTCCCCCCTCACTGCTGTCCCTGTCCCGGTTCTATCCCGGTCCCCCCTCACTGCTGTCCCTGTCCCGGTTCTATCCCGGTCCCCCCTCACTGCTGTCCCTGTCCCGGTTCTATCCCGGTCCCCCCTCACTGCTGTCCCTGTCCCGGTTCTATCCCGGTCCCCCCTCACTGCTGTCCCTGTCCCGGTTCTATCCCGGTCCCCCCTCACTGCTGTCCCTGTCCCGGTTCTATCCCGGTCCCCCCTCACTGCTGTCCCTGTCCCGGTTCTATCCCGGTCCCCCCTCACTGCTGTCCCTGTCCCGGTTCTATCCCGGTCCCCCCTCACTGCTGTCCCTGTCCCGGTTCTATCCCGGTCCCCCCTCACTGCTGTCCCTGTCCCGGTTCTATCCCGGTCCCCCCTCACTGCTGTCCCTGTCCCGGTTCTATCCCGGTCCCCCCTCACTGCTGTCCCTGTCCCGGTTCTATCCCGGTCCCCCCTCACTGCTGTCCCTGTCCCGGTTCTATCCCGGTCCCCCCTCACTGCTGTCCCTGTCCCGGTTCTATCCCGGTCCCCCCTCACTGCTGTCCCTGTCCCGGTTCTATCCCGGTCCCCCCTCACTGCTGTCCCTGTCCCGGTTCTATCCCGGTCCCCCCTCACTGCTGTCCCTGTCCCGGTTCTATCCCGGTCCCCCCTCACTGCTGTCCCTGTCCCGGTTCTATCCCGGTCCCCCCTCACTGCTGTCCCTGTCCCGGTTCTATCCCGGTCCCCCCTCACTGCTGTCCCTGTCCCGGTTCTATCCCGGTCCCCCCTCACTGCTGTCCCTGTCCCGGTTCTATCCCGGTCCCCCCTCACTGCTGTCCCTGTCCCGGTTCTATCCCGGTCCCCNGCCCCTGCCCCTGCCCCAGCCCTGCCCCAGCCCTGCCCCTGCCCCTGCCCGGCCGCAGCGCTGTCAGCCCCGCAGGGCCGGTGCCGGCCTCACGCGGGCCGGGCCGGCTTTGTGCGGTGTCAGCCCGGCCGCCTTTGACGTTTCGCTTTTGTTCGGGTTCCTCGGTCACTCGTAAAACAGCCAGAGAAGGGCCCTCCGCTCCGCCCCGCCGTTTGGTTTCTGCGTCTCTCTGGAAGATCTCAGGGCTCTGATTCCTTCCAGCTGCCTTGGGGAATGGAAGGACAGAGCTTCGCTTCTCTGTGGATCTGGAAGCTGGCAGCGGGTTGGAGCTTCATGAGCTTTGTCTTTCCATAACCCCTCAGTCTCCTCGTAGACACGCCTGTGGTCATTCCACTGATTGATTGAAAACCTTACTAAAACCATTTTCGTTGAAATCTCACTGGAGAAAAGACAGTGCCTCTTGTTGAGTTTATAATTACTATGCATTGTGGGGTTTTTTACTTGTTTTTTTAGATAAAGCACCTTTCAGTATTTCCCTGATATGTATATATATGTGTGTGTGTGTGTGTGTGTGTGTGAAAACAACCACCAAGAACAAATCTGGCATTTTCCAAAAAGGTTACCAAGTGTGATAACCACAGCTTTTGGGTTCAGCAGCTCGTTTCCAGTAATAGCAGGTGGTCCCCAGCTTTTCCATAGAGAAAGAAACAAAGGTCTCAAGGCACATACCCAAGTGGCCAGGTCTGCCAGGCTGGGCACTGCACTTACTGCCTGCAGTAAGGCATCGAGGTGTCTGCTAGGGATTTGGATGCTCTTTAAATATCCATGGAGCCATGTGGCCTCCTTGGAAAGCTAACTGGCTTTACGAGGAAATGTTTCACAGTAATACTGTGTCCAGACTCTCCTGTGAGAACAAATAAACTCAGGACAGCGGGGCTGCACACAGACCTGTCCTCCACTGAGAAATGACACTCTCAGTGTTTGAAACCCACAAAAGGGCTTCCCGTGAGGCTTTGGATGTTGGCTGGGAAATCTCCCAGCAGCACTCTCCAGCTGATGTCTCCTGTTCTTCTGCAGGGCTTGGAGGGAGTGGTTTTGTACAACAGGCTTCCAAATGATGCAGTAATTTTCCACTTTTCTAGTGAAAAAATAGGTGCTTCCTTAAAATGAGAAACAACAGGGATGCCAGAGACCTCCAGTCTGGCCTGTGCATCTCTTAAGTGTTGGTGTTTCCAGTTTTCAGTGCCTTAAATATTTGAAAATACAGGGTGTGGAGGTAAATTTTTGCTGAGCAGCTGTAACGCCATTCTTTGTACTGAGTATGATCCTGACAAAGGTTCCTGCCTTTGTGGGAGATGTTAAATGTTCCAACAAGATAACTAAACCTTTAAACAGACTTACAGTGTATTTTGATTTTCTAATACCACAGTGATTGTTTTTGTATGGAAGCTGGAGTTACAACCCAGTTACAGAGACCCACTAAATTTAGTAGGTCTGCAGTGGCAAAGGGTTGGAAGAGTTAATGTGGCTGTGACAGTTTGATTGCTTTGGGAATGGTGAAATTTTATAGGTCACTAGAGAACCTCTGAAGGGCAGAAGGCATGGTGGGGGTGTCTGTTTCAAAATCATGTGGTCTCTGTTGAGAAATACAAATGCTGTGGTGCAGGGAGAGTGCGAGGGAGCAGCAGGCCTGGTGCTGTGGAGAGCACTGGACTGAGCACCCTCAGTCCCAGCATAACCATTTTCCTTAACGTGCAGCCAGAGCAGAAGGGATGAGGGAGAATGTGTAGGGCTGGGAAAAGGTAAGGGCCAGCAGTGGAAGGAGTAATAACCCCACATGACCCAGAGCTGAGGCAGGGAAGGTGCTTCATCAGGCTCTGGGTGAGGGTTTTCCATCTCCAGGTGAGCCCCTCGGTTTCCACCAGCCTGACCAGCAATTCACCTTTGCTCCTCTGGAGCTGTGGATGTTTTGTGTCTTGTCTTGACACTCTTACGGCCTGTGCTGCCCCTTCAGAGTGGTCACTGGTTTCCTTCAGCAGGAGCCACTCATTGCAGCTGTCTGAGTGTCTCAGCCACGTAGTCAGTGTGTTCCTGAGTTGCCCATAATGGAGAGCTGGAGGTTTGGCTCGAGATGATCAAGGAAACTCGTATTGTCTTGTGCCCTGGCTAATTGGAGTGATGCTGCTGGAGCTGAAAGTTCATCTAAGCTTTGGATTACACAGAAGGATAGTAGTGGAAGTCCTCCAGAGGTCCAGGAGCTGGAGATTTTTCTCAGTCCATTGGGCATCCAGTAGAACGGCATCTAACTGACTGGCACATCAAAAATTGCTGTTGTCATAATTGAAAATAGGAACAAGAATCGAATTTGTGATGTATATGTGGCAGCCTTGAGGCTGGGACATAGTAAATAACCCTTTTTATGCATTTGGGGGAAAAGAAGGGCAACCAGTGTGTGTCACAGTGCTGCTGGTTTGGGAGCTGGAGTGAAGGAGGGAGGTGCACAGGGCTTGTGAGTGCCATCATCTTCCTCGAACTGAGTAGCCAATTGCCTGTTTCTGCAGCCTGGATGAGTGTCCTGAAGCATAGACTAACTCAGGGGTTTGGATTGGATTTGTATGAAAATGGAAAAGTACAGGAGATGAACGATGCCTTGACTAAATTAATTTGTATAAACCTGTTATTTGCAATAGGAAGTTGCTTATGCTGAGTTGCATATGTAGGACCCCAAGCTTTAGGTTTGATACATGAAAGGGGATCATCTAGTTATTCCCACCAAAAGGTGCATGCTATTGAATTCTCCAGGTCCTTTGCAAATAATTTTAATTTTTCAATTTTTATTCTTTTAAAAATAAAATGGCCTGCGAAGACCACACGGCTGGTGTGAGATTGTGTTTCTCATCATGGTTTCTGTGCAGTGCTCACAGAGACTGAGTTAAGCCTCTGTCTTCTGCATTCACAGGATCCCAGAAGTGTTTGGGTTGGAAGGGCCCTTAAAGACCATCTGGTTCCAGCCCCTTGCTGTGCATGGCAAAGTGTTGCCTACCACCCTGGCAGAATGCATTGCACTCCAGCTCTGTTGTGTCCATGGTTATATTAGAAGGTCTAAAGCTGATTATGCTGTTCTTAATGGCAGTAGTGACAATAAATAACACTTCTGAAATTTGATTCCCCCGAAAGTCCAGAGCAGCACAAAACAAACTGCAAGTTTTTATGTAATCAGGAAACTTTCGTCACAATCTTGATTTTAACCAAAGCTATACCTGCTTCTATTATATGAGGATTACTTTTTTTGGAAGGGAAAACAGTTTCCTTGGTGTTGAGTGTCTCATATCAAAGGAACTATGTTTAGGCTCTTTATTTTAGCTTCAATCCTTTCTTCATCCTTTTTTATCATTTCAGAATTTTAAAAAAATTCAGTAAGATTTCCTAGACATCTATTAAATGTAAAAAGGAATAATACTGCAGTAAACAGAAGGTGCAGCTTTCAGTCAAACCTTAGTCCAGTACTGGTGATCACAAGAATGCCTGGGCTGGTTATATCAGTGTTTATGGAGATCAGTGAGAGTTTAGTGACAAAGGAGCACCTATGGGGTGTGTCAGCCCAGAAAGATCTGGTAGTGTTAAATTCATCTTTACATAAAAAGCTTATTGTAACACAATGAACAGATTGCTGTTTGAAAAGGCATTTTTCATAACTTTAGAAGGCAAGATAAATGCAGTCTTTTGTCAAAATGCTCCTGATTTTAAATAGCATCTCATTTTGTTTGCTGATGGGGTGATGGATCTTTGTGGAAAGTTGGGTACTGGAAAGCTCAGTCAATATTCATCTGGTGAAAGTGATGGTGTGTTTCTTCCAAATGGAAACATCCTTAACATGTGAAATTAGTAACTCAGCTAATGGAAATGCATTGACCGAATATCACATGGTGTAGACTGCAGCTTCCCAGAGAACAGCTGATTGCCAGCTAACCTGTGCCTTAGGAAAAGACTGGCACCTGCCCTGTTTGGTGTCTTGGCTGCTGAGAGTGGGGATTTCTATGTGGCTAGCTTGGCTGTGTTTGAAGCTTGTTCTGGAGTTATCATGTTGCTTTTTAGAGCAACTCTGAGGGTCTCAACAGGCAAATTCTGTTGGAAGAAAAACCAATGGCTCAGCTGATCTGTGTCCATGGGCTTTCAGCAAACTTCATGAAACTTTAACAAAGTGATGTTTTGTTAAACCTGCCACCAGAGTACATCAGGATATCACTGCAAAAGGTGATGTATGTTATAACAAGCTGCAATTCTCTCCTTGTGGAAAACAATTGGGTTTAGGTGTTTTGTGCTTGAGGGCTGTGGGAGTGCAGTGGTGTGCAGCTTGAGTGAATGAAGCCTGTCTTCCTGGAGACTGACCTGTTTTGTTTTCTTGGTGTTTGGGAAATCATAAACCCTAAACAAAAGTCCTTCTGTAGTGGGAATGCTTCACAGGCCTGTTTTTATGGATTCCTTGGGGTCTGCTGAGGTGTGCACTCAGTCTTCAGGTCTCTTACTGTAAGTCAGGTAACTTACTGCAGTGAAGGTTTGAGTTAATGAGCCAGTATTGATTGAGCATTTTTCTTAACCCAGTTTGGTCTCATCCCACATGCACAATGGGAATGGAGACAGCAGCAAGTTAGTTGTTTTAATTCCCACAGCCCAGACTGACCATCCTCAGTTTCTCACTGGATCTTGCTAGAGCAGCCCATCTCTCCCAGTGCCTCTTCTCTGGGGTGTCCACAGAGCATCTCATGCCCTCCACCTGTGGTGAGGAGGAGTCAGAAAGGAGAACTGGAGGAATGAAGAGCCCCTCAGTTCCTCTCACCAGGAAGTTCAGATGATTTTCCGTCTCTTCAGTTCCTCACCCTTCAGCCAAATGGCACCCTCAGCCTGCCATGCCAAGGTGTGGGTGCCCTGTGTGAGGACTGGCTGCTGCACCTCCTTAAACACAGCTTTTACAAGGCCTGGCCTTTCCCATGAAGTCTTGGCATGGCTTTGCAGCTACCCAGCCAGTTTGTTAAGTCACTCAATTTTAGGCCATCAAAAATAGTCCGTGGAACATCAGTGTATAAAAAGTGTGGAAAATTAGAGCTAATGCAGTATCTGCTGTAGAATGTGAAAAACCTTTTGAGTTTTGGACTACACAACAAATTATATTAAAATTGCCTGTTTCAGAATTTGGTTTTGCTCCTCAGCTTGGTGTCCAGTCATGGTGTTTGGGCCAGGGCACGTAACTGGAAACAGGTCACTGCTTGTGATTTAGCCACTCATGTCTTCAACTTGGTGCTACACTGCTTGAATTACAGTGATTATTTAGAAATACAGAAAGATACCAGAGGACGAAAAGCAGTAGATGACTATTAGAAGTGCTGCAAAGCATATATGATCTCATGTAGTGGAAATCCTCTTTCCTTCTCTCCAGGTTGCTGGGTTGGCAGAAGTGCAAACGCTGTAGCACAGGAGGGCTTTTAAGGCCATTTTGCTTTGTTGTCTGGATAGAAGACAGCAAATTTCTGCTTTGTCCTTCTGAGTCTTCCCTCTTCTGCTTCCTGTATTTGTTTTTGGGCAGTCCCCTTCTGCACTGATCAGCAGGCAGGCACGTAAGCAGAGAATTTGCTTGGAAACCAGCAGTGGGCTGTCCCTATAAATCCCATTGATTTGAGGGGTTGGTATTTTGTTGTTGTTGCAACCACTGGTTTTACTGCTGCATGTTTGTTACGTGGGGAGCTTTGAGTGCAGCTTGGTGAGCCCAGGAGCAGGAGCAGGTTCTGGGGCTGGACTCACCTGCACTAACAGTGTCTGTCCCAGGGCGTCATGTGGGCTCAGAACGTGTGCCTGGAATGAGCTTAACCTGAGCCAGTTCTGACACCTGCTTAGGAGGAGCTGAGGGGCATCCTGGTTGTGCTGGTTTCTCTTTTCTGAAGGTGAATTTAATCTAGATGTGTTTGTCTTAAGACTTAAGTTCATTATTCGAGATAAAACTTGCCCTGTTTCATACAATAAAATGTTATTTCCAAGCAAAGGGAGTATTCCAGTTTCTGCCTATAATGAAAGGCTGATTTTTTGAGTTCCTCAGCTTTTGCTGTTAAAATCCAAATATAGTAACATGTGCTTTTTACATTACTAAGGAGAGAGTTTGATTTGGTGCAAAACTGCATATTAAAAATGGAGGTATTCACCACTAGATTCAGTATTTCTGTTACTTTGCATCATTGTCTGATGAAACGTGATGGTTTTCTTTCAGGATTACTTTTTTGGGAGTTGCTGTTTAACCATGTTTGCCAGTCTGGAATTACCTGAAGACCTGTTTCACACCACAGAATACTAAAGTTGTGGAATTTGTTTTGGTAGGTAAAATGAGCACATGATGCATCTGAGTACTTCTTGTTCCTGTACATCCTTCCCTTGCCTGTGCCACTGTCGGGCCCGTGTCTGCACTGCAGGGCTGGGCTTCCCACTCTGCCATAGAGGATAAGGGACATTTGCCATTGGGTGTGTGTGGTTGTTCTTTCTCCCAAAGAGAACAGTTGAGATGCATTCGTGGTGTTATCCCTCTTTAATACCAAAATTTGAAATCCCAAACTAATGGAACTACCCCCAGCTAAGTTGTTTCAGGGGAAATTTTACTGCATGGTTTAATTATTTTTATTAATTTATTTTTAGGTATTCTTTCCTATTGTAACAGCGATTCTTAGCCTTATTTAATCTCCTCGTGTAACAAAATGACATTTGCCTAGAATTTGTTTAAAAGTCTTTTTTGTGTGTCTTTGCTGGAAACAATGATGTAATTTTAATCTTTGTGTCACAGGAGGGTTGGTGGGTATCTGGGTTTATTCATTGCTCAGATTTAACACTTTGCAGATCACTGTGCTGGCAACAAATGAAATAGTTGCAGGAGGATAATGTGCCCAAATCCCCAGTAGAAACAGCATTTCTGGGGTACTTTAAATGTAGCCCGTGTGACTGTGTGAGTGCCTGTTAGGGATTAAAAGAAAGCCATCCTCAGCAGGATTCTAGCAGTGCTGAACCTCCTCTGTCCCCATCATGAAAACCTTTTTCCCACTGGCACCTAAAACAAAGGAGGCAGGAAACATGCAAGTGTATTATCTACGACCTGCTGTTTTCCTGATTTTGTTTTTTCTCCTAAGTTGCTTCAAACCCCTTTTTTTAGTGAAGGTGGAAGCAAGGAGGACTCTGTATCCTCTGGAAATGTTGCTACTGCTATCCAGGACTTCTCCTCACTGTCAGTTCTGGGTTCCCGACGGGATTTGACTGTAACCTCATTTCTTTCTCTTCCTTGTTGCAGCTTTAAATAATGGGCAATATGAGGATGAGAACCCTGCTCTGTGCTAACCTGTGCCATCTACTAGTGAAGGGCATCAGCCCATCCTTCCCTCTGCTCTCATCCTTTCCAGTCTTTTGTGTCATTTGGAACAGTACTGTTTGGAGCATAGAGCAGGATTTTAGTATGTTTTATTTAATTGGACTCACTGCATGTTTATTTTGAGAGAATGAATGTTCTGGTATGAGGTCAGTTGTGAAAGTGTTTGTTTTGTGTACGTGTAAACAGCGTGTAAATCAGTAGACTGGCAGAAAAGCTGGGACAGGTGGTCAGACCAAGCATTAGTTTAGTTTGTGTGCTTTGTTTAGTGCAATAAGTAGGAGAAACCAAGGCAAGAGATTTCAGGTTCCATTTAAGAGACAAATTGACATAAGTTTGGATCATTTGAGTGAATCTTGGGATAAGAATACCAATATATCAGTTGGGATTTTTCCCCTTTGTGTTTTTTTCACCCCAGAGACCAGCACTTCCATCTGGTGGTGCTTGCACTCCAGAGCCTGCTGGCTTTCCAGTGCTCAGCTGCTCCCCAGTTAGTGACAACTGGCTGTTTCAGATTTTGCTCTAATCCCATCTCTTCCAGGGACTGGATGGGATTTCCCAGGCCTTGCCCAGCCTCGTGGTGCTGGGATTGTTGTGCAGGTGGCCTGTGGCTGTCAGGCTGTGGTGGGGGGCAGCACACGGTATGACAGGCTGCCTGCAGGGCTCCCCATGGTGTGTGTGGGACCCAGCTGTCCATCAGGCCAGGTGTCAGCTGTGGCACCCCTGTATTCTCCATGAATTCTTCCTCTGGAGAGCCTCTGTTTTGCATGTTTCAGTGGGTCAGTTGTTTTATCCATGTGCTGAGTGTACCTGGGAGCTCCAGGCTCCAGCAGCCTGAGCTGTGCCCTGCAGCCTTCAGGTTGGACACTCTGGCCTTCGTGGGCTGTCCCCTGCCACCCCTTACCCCCATACAATACTGAAGGTGTATTTTGGCCATTTGTCTGTTACTTGGCTATTTATCCCTGCCTGTCTTACTTCAGTTAGGTATTTTTAATAGTTAGACTGTACTTAATAAGACCAGCTTAATAATAAATGTCCTAACACTTGTTACGCTGCTGTAGCTGCTCCTAGGCCAGGTCCATGGGTAGGTGGTTGCCATGTGGTAGCACTGGGCTTGCTCTGAGCTCCCAGGAACAGTTGTACAATGGGGAATGCTGATTTGGAAACTCTAAAGGAGCAGGCGCAGGGGTGGGCAGGAGGCCGTGTGTGCTCTCTGAAGGGAGGATGGTGGTCAGAGACTTCTGTGCTGCCACATGAGCAGGAATGCTCAAGTTCCAGAGCTGTGCTGTGGTTATGCACATCAGTTCAGGGGTGGTTCCTACTCACCAGAGGCCCTCCATAACCCACTGGGAGTTCTGGTTTACAGGGATTATTGAATGACCAGAGTTTTATCTGGGTGTGCTTGTGCCGAAAGCTTTTTGTGTTTATGTGGAAGTGTGTTCATTTGTGTTTGTGTTGAGGGAAGGTGCATGCTAATTATGATCACGTGCTGGCTTGGGATTTATGGAAGTCAACCCTGCAACCAGGAGATTGTTGGGAACAAGGGCTGCAGCTGGGATTCATTTGCTCCGAGGCAGATGGTGTGCTGAAGATGTTGAAAATCATTGCTATCTCCTGTCATACTTGAGATAAATGATACCTGAATATAGGAAAGGACTAAATTGCATGTGTTTGAGAGGAAGAAAGGACAGGTGGATGTAGCAGAGGTCCTTGAGGAGCATAATGTGAGGAAAAAATGCAAAGGGAGCTACAGCCACATGTTCTGATTCAGAAGGTGAAATTTGAAGTTCAGTCTTGGTTTGTTTCCTTAGCTCACAGTATCCCTGCAGTCCTGTGATTCTCTGAGTCAGTGAAACAAAGCCTGTGGTCCTTGGGAGTTTAGCAACCTTTATTTTAATAGTGTTTGTGAAGGGCCTTAATTTCAACAAGTCCTGTCAGATTTTGGCAGGTTGAGGTGAGGTGGATGAAATCTGGTCAAAGCTGCAGCATTTTCATTGTTTCTTTAAAACCACGATTTAGGTGAGTCTGGGAGCATTCTGCTCTTTCACAGAGAAGATGGGGGCTTCAGACACTTCCATTCAAAAAAAGATTGAAAATCTTTATGTTCTTGTAGATAAACCCTTATTTCTTCAGTGTCAGAGATTGTCAGATGTTTCTTGTACTCAGGTTTCTTGCTGCAGGTGCAACACCCCATCACCTCCAAGTAACTGTGCTTTTTCAACATGTAGGAGCCTTTACATTGAGCTGAGATTTCTCTCCTTGAAAAACTCGCTCAAGTTTTTCAGATAAGTAATGTTCTGTGTAATTTTCTCAAAAATACAGTGCTTGTATTTCATAGGATTCATTCATTGCACAGAATGGCTGTGCTTGATCATTAAAAGGCTGTTTGTGTGGAATTCCCAGCTCCTTTCTCTGGAGTCAGTGGATTGGAATGAAGGATGTAGGAATGCAGAAGGAGAAGTGCTCTCCTGGTAGGTGTAAAGCCAGCTGGGGTAAGGAAGTTCAAGAAATTATGTGTGAAAATCAGTTGGAACAGCTTTTCACAGATTCCTATTAATTGTGATTCTCATTTTCTGGGCACCTGGCATGAAATTGAGGAATTTGACTTAATGGAGTCTGGAGAAAAAAAAGATTTAGTTGTCTCTGTGTTCGCCTGGTAATGAATTTTTTAAATTTATGTCTCTATTGCCCGTCTTTAAAATTTCCATGAGGATTTTTTTCCAATAGTAGTGTATGAGAACACTATGGAAATAAGTCAGTGTGAAGCATTTTAACTTATTTTCTGTTTGGATTGCAAAAGAGTTTGTGAGACAAAATTAGCTCTTTTTAATCTGAGTCCTGTGAAGGTGAGGGCTGGTGCTGCAGGGTGAGAGGGGCATGTGTAAAACAGGGGGTTATTCCTTAGTGCTGTTGGCCTGCCTGGTCTGAGGTGGGATTGCAAGGGAGAAAAAAACCCTCTATTTTATAAAATTACACTGAGTGTGTGCATAGAAACCTGACCAAAAGCTCAGGGAGTTTTATGACTTCCAAGCCCTTGATTTTCCCTGTGTAATATTGTCCCTTCAGCAGTATTGTGTGAGTGTGCAAAGCTTTGGCTGTTGGTGTAGATGATTTGAATCTTTTAGCAGTATTTGCAGAGTGTTGTTGAGTATTAGAGCAGATGTCTCACCTGGAAAAGGAAGAGCCATAGAATGGCCTGTGATGGAATGAGAAAATGTGTATCTTAATTAAATATTAGTGGTGTCCAGTGTAGGTGTAGGGACAGCTTACCATAGGTTGTACTTCTGTGCACAGGGCATCTTAGGTTACTCTGATAATGTCAAAATTTATTGCAAAGTTTAGACACTTCATAAAGTAAAAACCATGAGGTGTGGGACTTGAGTTACTGAATTCATTCTTATCCAAGCCTGGTATGGAGGAAGAGCTGTGAGCTGCCACAGGGGGAGCAGATTTCAGGTTGTCATGTGCAAAAGCAGCTGAAAACTCCCAAATCTTTACAAACTTTTAGAAAGTAGGCATAGTATGCCTGAGATTTCCCTGGGTCTAAAGTATTTGTCAAATACTACATTTCTCCTGGTAAAATGTGCTGTTGCTTTCCTACAACTTGCACTTTTTGCATCTGCAGTCTCTAAAACTGAATTTGGTGGTTCTTCCTATCTGTTTGTAATTCAACTGTTGCTGTGAGTCTTGCAGGCCCCTGGTAGCTGGGCCCTGCAGCACTGGTGCTGGGTGCTTGCCTGTCCCCTCTGTGATACAGGGGACAAATGTAATTCATTTTCCTCTGATTTTTTTCCCCCCCCTCTATCCTCCTTTCTACCTGACTGTCATTTAGATCAACTGGAACACTTCTCAAGTCTCGTGCAGCAGGATTGTGTCAGGAAACACTTGCCTTTGTTCTCGTGGAGGAGCAGTTTGGGTGCTGCCATGGCTGCCCTTTTCAGCCTCGCTCAGTTTGTCTCAGAGAGCCCAGCGTTGTGTCACCCGGTAGGTTTTTCAGTCAGTGCTCATCTGTGCTATAGAAAGCAGTTGTTAATGCCTTTACACAATTATTATTATGCTTATTTTAATTTTTTTTTTCCCCTTCCAAGCATCATGTTGACATCTGACAGGCTCCCACTGTTGGAAGCAATGGTTTTGGATGACATACCTAACTTCAGAGATACATATGCCTCCTTGTACTCCTCAGCTATGGAAGACTTAGAGGTGGATTTTGATTCAGAACTGGAGGAAGATGAACTGAAACAGGAGGCTGCTCCTGGGGATTCCACGATCTTTATAGCTTTTAAAGGAAATATAGGTGACAGAGACTTTGAGCAGAAGCTGGATACCATACTGGAGAATGTGCCTGGCCTTTTACACATGGGTAATGCACCTTCTTGTTGTTTTTCAGCTGTCTTCAAAATACTTACTTATGTAGTCAGGGTGCTTGCACAAATAAATAGATTATATTGAGTTTGATTTAGTTTGTAATGAGATTTGTTGGGATTATTCTTAGTGAATTTGGGAGTTTTTGTTCTCAGAAACACGTACTACAAGTGCCTGCAGTTGTTTTGTTGTTCAAAACTGATTTAGTTAGTGAGTTCATTCTTCATTCCTCTTTGGTTTCCATATTTCACTTGGGTTTTTTCTCTTTCATTTCTTTCCCTCTATTACACTTGACTGTGTTATATGAAAGTGAAACCAGACTTGTCCACACAGGAGGTGTGTTTTACTGCCTAAACCATCTGGTTTAAACCACTGCAGCTCATCTGAGAATGGGTTCGCTCTCTCTGTAGCTGCTTGGAGTCACCCTTGTTATGTAGAGACATCTGCATGCTGGGTTTGTTAGAAATGTTAATGCCAGGATTAGTAAACATGAGTCAGATCTCAGCTGAGAAAGCAAATTTTTAAAATCAATGTCAAATTAGTTTGAAAATTACCCATGTGACAAGTTATTTAAATTGATTCAGAGCAAAATAGGATATGCTGGATGTGGAGTTAGTAAATAACATGGGGTTAGTCTTGGCAGATGCATTTGAAAAATGAGAAACTGGGGTACAAATACAAAGAAACACCAAAACAGAGAGTGCAAATTTTGTATGTAAAATATTGGAACATTAGTAACAGTAAATACAGGGTTGTTTAAACCTCCACAGAAGGGATTTAAAACTCCTGTCATGTCTCCAGCCATAAGCAGGTTTATAGGTAGAATAAGGATGTCTGTAATAATTCCATTACTGTAGCAGCAGAAGGGGCTTGGTGAATTAGTGAAGAGCAAGAGTTTTCTGAGTAGGAATGAGGTATTGGCATTCTTAACTGACAAGTTCTTTAGAATCCAGAAGTTAGCAAAAGTTAGTAAATCTGACATTGCAGTGGAAGAACTGGCTGATGAAAGTTTAGGCCAATGCTTTCTGCTTTCAGAGAAGCTAGAAACTGGAAACTTAAAAGCCTTTATTAGGAGTTTATTTTAATTGTCCTTAAATGCATGTTGTAGCAATCATTTACATAGGTATCATTTTGGATAATACATCCAACAGGACTCCCCAGCCTTTTTGCTGTTACTTTGAAAACTACTCATAGGTAGAACAGCTTTTAAGAAAATCTGCAACTACGTATTTTCCATGACTTTAATATGCTGTTTGGCAGTATATTTAACATATTCAGAAAACAAAATATAATGTAGTAGAAATCAATGAAATACTGCTAGGACTCTGTTGGCACTGGTCTTGTAAAAAAAAAAGAAAAGAGATGGTTTCACAAACATTTGTAGAGCAAATATTTCAAGGATTTCATTCCTGTAGTCAGTTTTTTCCTACATCCATCTGGTTCACAAACAGATTTCCTTTATCACTGGGCTGAAGCCCCTCTGCTCTGAAGCCAGGCTGGGAGAGCTGAGAGCCCCTTCTAGTGCCTAAAGGGGCTCCGGGAGAGCTGGAGAGACACTTTGGACAAGGACCTTGGGTGAAGGACTAGGGGGAATGAATTCCCTCTGCCAGAGGGCAGGGTTAGATGGGATACTGGGAGGGAATCCTTCCCTGGGAGGGTGGGCAGGCCCTGGCACAGGTTGGGCAGAGAAGCTGTGGCTGCCCCATCCCTGGCAGTGCCCAAAGCCAGGCTGGACGGGGCTTGGAGCAACCTGGGCTGGTGGGAGGTGTCCCTGCCCATGGCAGGGGGTGGAACAAGAATGTTAAGGTCCCTTCCAAACCAAACCTAACACACAGAATTCTGTGAAATCTGTTTTAGTGGATGTTTTCTTATCTTTCCAAACTAGTTCATCCACAGAATATTTCAATTTTTGAGTAATACTATCAAGTGATCATGTTGGCCGTGGCATTGATTTTCATTTGGTTAGTTTTTTTATTGCCAATTTTTGGAAAATCCCTGAAGCAGTTTGGCATCATTGCTCACTGTACACCTGTGTGGGAGAAATCCCTACCTGAGACTGACTAACCACTGGTAATTTTCAAAGCCAGTGTTTTGGTTTTTCCATCTCTTTTAATCAAATTATTTCATCGTGCATGCTTGAAAACTGCCTTTGCACTGACTCTGACTGTTTTCCTGTTAAGAATCCAACAAGTTAAAAGTGCAGAAAATAGAGCCTTGGAACAGTGTCCGTGTCACCTTCAACATCCCCCGGGAGGCTGCGGAGCGGCTGCGCATCCTGGCCCAGAACAACAACCAGCAGCTTCGAGACCTGGGCATCCTCTCCGTTCAGATTGAAGGTATTCCACGTGAATTTGCTTCCAAAGCTGGAATTTAAGTAGACTCAACAAGTTGTTTTTGTGTACTTGGTTAATGTTGCAAAACTTCTAAGTTAGTACTTTGGTGTCAGGGAAGATAGCTCAAGACTTCTGTTTTTGCAAGAATAACATTTAATAGTAACAAAAATGAAAGCTGAAAATCCTCTGGGCATCAAGAAACCTCCTGGAAGGTGAGGGGTTTTTTGAGTGTTGGCCAGCAAAATGTGCACTGATTTTCTTTTCTTGTTGTTTCACATGAGGCTCTCTTAAAACAAGTTTCTGGTGGATTTCACAGTTCCAATATCCATTCTGGACAATTGTCCAAGGGCACCCCTTGAAATGAAACCATGGACAGGCGATGCTTGTCCTGGTGGTTGTTCTTCTCAAAACTGAAGTCCAGGAGGGTGGTGTGATGCGTGTCCTTCTGGAGCGCACACTAATAGATGAAAGCCTGTTCTTTCTCCCTTGCCATCTTTTAAGTGTCCTTTTGCAGGTGTCTGTTCCTGCTTTTCTGTCTCATTGTGCTCACCCAGGCTGTGCTTTGCTTCCAGGGGAAGGTGCTATCAACCTGGCTCTGGCCCAGAGCAGAAGCCAGGATGTGCGGATCAACGGGCCGCTGGGAGCGAGCGGCGCCGTGCGGATGGAAACGGCCTTTCCCATGCAAGGGGGGCAAGGTGAGCTCCTCAGGGTCCCCTTCTTTGCAGCTTTATACACTGAGGGATTTGTTACTAAGCTGACCCCGACGTTTCACTGCTCGTGGCAACTCCTGTTTGCAGAATTCTGCTTGCTGTTTTAATTAACGTGTGTTCTCGTTCTGTGCTGTCAAACCACGTCCTGCATTATGTAATCTAAACTACTGGCCCACATTTCATCCTGCAAACACTGGGGTGATTTTGGTGTGGCCAGTTGGTTTTGTTTTGGGCGTGTTTTTTCGATGGTTTGAAGTTTTGTTAGTTTGGTTGGTTGTTTGTTTTGTTTGTTACATAAAGCCTGTTAAAGCAGCTGAGTCTAGTGCAGAGAATTCACTTGGAAATGTGCACAGGTTCACACAGTGTTCTGTTTGGCTCCCTTTAGGGAAATGAGCATAAGCCTTTATTCAGTGTACACTAATAAACTGTTTTAGTTTAAATCCAATTGAATTACAGGAAGGACAGGATACTCATTTGCTATCATCTCCTTTTATTTTCTGATAAACTTTCAAGATCTGGTCATAGAGAAGGAATTTTTGTAAAGAGGTGTGGTTTCATTAACTCTACATTTTATAGCATTGTATGTGCATAAGAAATTTTTAACTACAAAATTCAGATTTTACAAATAAAGCTTCTATATAATTTATTTTAATAGCTGAATCATAAGACAAAATAAATAATTATTGTTTTAGTTAATAGGATTTAAAGCAATTTAAAAAAAAACCCAGAAATATTTTTGGTCATTTTATGTAAGATGCATTTGTGGCTGTTGATAAGGAATGGAAAGAACATTACAACTCTGTAGAAACCTGATTAAACAGTAGCAAAATCATTGTGCTTAACAAAGAATTTAAAGAAGGGCTCTGCTCTCTGCTGTGTCAATCGTGACCTTCTTTTCCTGTCTGCAGGTCAAACAGTATAAATAAAACAGCAATAACAGAAAACAACATCAATAATTCTATAAAATATCAGCCTATGGAAGTGAAACATGGATTTTTTTTTTTTCTCTCTTGCGACATCTCAGTTACTTTCTAGTTTCAGATTTTACAAAAACCTGAGTTACATCTCTGACTTTGATACAATCTTGTCACTTGATGACTTCAGTGGCAAGTCAGGCTCACGTTAATTCATGAATCAGTAGTGTTTCCTTTTATATCCTTTTTCAAGGTTTCATGTTAAAGAAAAAGCTTCAGCATGACCTGAACTTCGTTGTTTGATGTCAGGGAATCTGAGCTTTCAGACAGAGAGGTGTGTCCTTGGGTTATTTCAAACAGTTCTTGAAGTCTAAAGAAATGCTTTATTGATGAATATAATTTTTTTTGTTAAAAAAAAAAGTCTAAATTTCTTCTCTATGTAAAAACTGCAAGGCTTGATAATTTCTATTTTTATTTTTCTAAGGTTTAATAAGAATGAGCAATGCTACAGCTGTCATGATGTCCCAGAGTGGAAATGTGGCCACCTCTATGGTAGCAAGTGGTGCTAGTGCTGAGCTGCAGCCACGAACACCTCGGCCTTCCTCACAGCCAGGTGGTAAAACTTAGTCATAGTACTGACCTGAAAATGTTCTTGTATTTTCATTCTTTGGCATACAGGCTTGAGCATGTACTCATGAGAACACTCCAGAATTGTCCTGGAGCATTTTTCCCTGCCCTTCTGGGAGCTAGGCTTTCTGTGGAACCCTCTGTGCCCCAATTAATTTGTTAAACCATTTTAAATAATTTGGGTGCCCAATAAGTCACCAGTTTGCTTGGTGTTTTGTGTTGAGCAGTGGTAGTGGTATTTTTCCAGTTGAACTGTTGTGACTGAGCTTTATGTTCAGCTAAAGGTAAGACAAGGATTAGTTCAATGAGGCAGGAACGTTTCTGGTAGGAAGCAAATGCCCCAGACTGAACACAAATGCTTTTCAGGAGGGCTGGGTAAACTAGAAGTTTTAGGATTGGGGATCTGGAGGGTGTGAATATTTAGGTTTTGTTCTTCACAATTCTGATAGTGCAGCTTATTTGCATTTTGGGACTGCAGTAAAAAGGGGAGAATTATTCCTTGTCCGTGCATAAAATGGTGGCAGTACTTGCCAAGTTCTGTAGAGTTCTGTATTATTTATTCTTACAGATTGAATTTTTCATAAATGTTTTAAATATTCAGGGAATATTAGTTTATGATACTACCTTAATTTTTTAACTGGTAGGAATAGCCCTAACAAGTGAATTGTATGTACAAAGTGGAGGAGAAGAGGCTGGAGAGCTGCCCTGGGGAAGAGGAGCAGCAGGTTTGGGCTGAGGGCAGGTGGAACAGGAGCCAGCAGTGCCCTGGCAGCCCCAAGGAAGGGCCAGCCCTGTCCTGGGGCAGCCTCACCTCAAGCCCTGGGGGAGTTTGGGCTCCTCAGCACATGAAGGACATCAGAGGGCTTGAGGGTGTCCAGAGGAGGGGGACCAGGCTGGGCAAAGGGTTTGAGGGCAGGATTAAGAGCAGGAGCTGAGGCCACTCTGCCTGTTGAGCTCAGAGAAGGGAGGCTGAGGGGTGACCCCATCACAGTCTGCACCCACCTCACAGGGGGCAGCAGGGACAGGGGCTGAGCTCCTCCCTCTGGGGGCCAGCCATGGCACACAAGGGGGTGGAATGAAGGGGCATCAGGGGGAGTTCAGATGGGGCATTAGGGAAAGGTTCCTCACCCAGAGGGTGGTTGGTGTCTGGAACAGGCTCCCCAGGGAAGCAGTCAGGGTACCAACCCTGCCAGAGCTCAGGGAGTTTCTGGACAATGCTCTTAGTCCTGTGGTTTAGTTTAAGTGGTTCTGCCAGGAGCAGAATTGGACTTTCATGAGTATCTTCCAGCTTGAGATATGCTGCTAAAACATGTAGAAGGTTCACATTAGACTGTAGTAACAAGGGCTGTAGAGCTGTCGTGCTGTATTTTAGAGGGTATAAATTAATAAGACCTGGCTTCCCAGGACTCCCAGCCATTTTGAAAACTTTTAAAGCGTTGTCTGCTGGAGAAATTGGGAACTGGAGTTCGAATTTTTATGCAGAGTAAGAAAATGCAAGCAAGCAATTTAGCCTTTCTTGTTTTGGGATGGGTTTTGTCTGGTTTAGGTTATTTTTTTCTGCTTTTTCTTTGCTATTTTAATAGATGCAATGGACCCACTCTTATCTGGGCTAAATATCCAGCAGCAAAATCATCCATCTGGATCTTTAGCTCCCCAGCTTCATTCAATGCAGTCAGTTCCTGTAAACAGGCAGATGAACTCAGCCAACTTTCAGCAGCTCCAGCAGCAGCAGTTGCAGAATCGTCCTCCCCAGCCACATCAGCAGCCACAGCAGGGTATTCGACCTTCATTCACTTCACCAGCACAGGTTCCAGTTCCCCCTGGCTGGAACCAGCTTCCTTCTGGAGCACTTCAGCCTCCTCCAACCCAGGGAGCATTGGGTACATTGACAGTAAACCAGGGTTGGAAAAAGGCCCCATTGCCTGGACAAATGCAGCAGCAACTTCAAGCAAGACCATCTCTAGCAACAGTACAAACTCCTACTCATCCTCCACCTCCATATCCTTTTGGAAGCCAGCAAGCTTCCCAGGCTCACTCAAACTTTCCCCAAATGAGCAATCCCGGCCAGTTTACTGCTCCTCAAATGAAAAGCCTTCAGGGAGGGCCCTCGCGGGTTCCTACGCCACTACAGCAACCCCACCTGACCAACAAGTCTCCTGCTTCCTCCCCCTCCTCCTTCCAGCAGGGGTCTCCTGCCTCCTCTCCCACCGTGAGCCAGCCGCAGCAGCCGCTGGGACCAAGGCCTGCCCAGAGCAGCACGCTTCCCCAGGGATTCCAGCAGCCTGTCAGCTCTCCCAGCCGCAATCCCATGGTGCAGCAGGGCAGCGTGCCCCCCAACTTCATGGTGATGCAGCAGCAGAACCAAGGCCCGCAAGGTTTACACCCCGGTTTAGGAGGTAAGAAGTGCTGAGACTTCCTTTTGTTTTGAAAAGAAACGTAAAATGGCTAGAACTGAAGTTGCTGTTGGTTCTGAAGAGATCCTGTACAAGACAGAATAAAGGCACAGACGAAGTATGAAGTGGGTATGGGTGAATTAGCATCAGCATCACTTGGTTTCTCCTCCCTGTCTCTGTCCTGCAGTGTCACAGTGCTGACCTAAGGGTGGCCTCTGGGCCCCTGCCGAGTGGAGTTGCTGTGTGCAGGTGTTACTGGTCATTACTGACAGTCATCCTCTTGACAGCTCTTCTGTTGCCTTTAAGCAAGCTTAGGATGCTCAGAGATGGTGGAGGGGTTTTGTTTTGGGGTTGTTCTTTTTTGAGAGAAGGGGAAGCATTTTTCTGAGAGAGAATGTAATGGAAGCAAACTTTTTTTTTCTCTCTTCGGCTTCTTCTGTCACCATTTACATTTTCTGCTACAGAAACGAGGCATTGTTTTGCATCTTCCTTTCTAAGCTGTGGATGTCTCTTCTTGACCTTGTCTTTATTTGTCTTCAAATACTCCCTGCTCTCAAATTAAGAAGTTAAGGACTGTTTTAACTTTTTCTTTGGCTGTGTTGGCTTTAGTTTTCTCTTCAAACCAACACACTCCCATCTTTTCCTTACTACTCCCAGAGTTCTTCTTTAACAGTGAAGGAATTTCTTTGGTCAGTCCCAAGATCTCTTTTGTGTCCTTGGTGTTTTTTTCCCCTTGAGCCTCTTGCAATTCTGTGCAGACTTGTCGTGCTGCTCTCTGCTCATCCTTCTCTTGCATGGCTGCTCTCAGGCCCCATACACAAGCTCTTGCTTAAGCCACTGAAGTAATTTCTTTATGTACGTATAAAATATGAGCCGTACTCTTTGTCCACCTACACATACATAAATATATTCTAGTCTTTTGCATTCTCATGTTGTATGTCTGAAATTTGCCCAAAACTTGAAAGGGATGCCTGTTTCTTGGTCTGCTAATTGGGACAAGCTTCTTGTTTGCACTGTTTGCACAGTGGGTCTCATTTGAATTCAGATGAATTATCTCAGTTTCAAGGTTCTCCTTTTAGGATCTGCCAGTGGCCTGTACTTGGTGTATCTTATCTTGTCTCCATCTGGAAGCAGTTAGTAATTATTTATTATAGTCACATTTCCCCTACAGTTTTGCCTCATCAGCCATATATCCCCATCAGGAATCACAGCCATGATCTCTAAACAATATAATCTCTGTGTTCTTCCTTCCTAAGTAAACCTACTACAAACACAATCCTACTTTTTTGAGTTAAAAATGACACTGCAAATATACTATCAATATGTGTTACTTGGCTTCACTGCAGACCTTATTGTTTAAATCAGCAGTCCTCAGCTGATATAAAAAGACAGGATTCTTTGGTTTCAACAAAGCTGTGTTTCTCTCACTTGCTAAGATTTTTGCCTAATTTCTGTGCATGCTCATTCTTTGCTGCAATTTGTATGTTAAGTTGTAATTATGGATCTTTCAATTTTTGAGCCATCTTGCATTATGTTAACTAAGTTGTAATTACAGATCTTTCCTGCTTGCATTTAATGATTTGGTGTCAATGAATGCATTCAAACACTTTCTATTTTACACAGTAATTTAACAAATCAGAATTTATATCAGATTTGGAGTAGACCAAGCTAACACTTTCTTTTTTTCTCAGTTCAGGTGTTTCTGTGTGAAAACCTTCCGTAAAAGTTTAGCAGAACTAAAACTAGAGTCCAGTGACGTGGTGTTTCCAGAAGTCTGTATTCAATATTTGCACATGTATCTTGTTGTTTGACCTGTAGACTTGATTGCCTTTAAATATGAATTACAAACCTAAGACCATAGTAATTAATACAGGCAGCACAATTAAGTGTGCAAGAAAGCTGTCACTAGAAAGAACTGAAGTCACATTCTGGCACTGGATCAAAGGAATAAGGAGGAGGGCAGGGTTTGCTCTGAGTCTCAGGCATTGTCTGTTTGATGGTGAGGCAAAAAGAAGTGGGTTCTGGGGAATCCGTCCGTGCTGCAGCTGACATTGGCAGGCAGAGGGAAGCTTTTCTCTCTCTCATATATGTTCTGATATGCCAGTGTGGGCATTGTGTCAGAGGAGGGCCTGACAGAATTCCTTGCTTTTGCAGCAGGAATGGCAGGGTGACTTGAATGAGCAGCAGGTCTGGACATGCTGACCCATAAGGTTCCTCAGCCCACTCTGGGATGAGAAGATCTCTTGAGTGTGTGTGCACAGCAGCACTGATAAGGAGAGTGTGCCTGGTGTGTTACTGCCAGAGCTGCTGAGAGGAGCACACCACTGTAACAACAATGCCAGTTGTTTGTGTATATGGAGTAAGTTAAAGGCCTGCTAAGAGTTGAGATACAGTGCAGCAGAAACTAGCAAACTACGTTGCTGTAATTTCTTGTTTCTAAAAGTCAAACATGTGCTTTTCACCTTCTCTGTGTGGTAAGTTTTGTGCTTAAATTACAGAATGAGTCGTAGTATTGTGTTAGGCAGAATTATTGCACAGATAGTAACTATAAATGTCTTCAGTGGGTTTTGTATATTGGCAAAAACACTTTCTACTTAAACCTGTAATGTGACAGCACAGACTCCAATTATATACTTTCCAATTATATTCTCCAATTATAGACGTTCTCTTTTTTTTTTTATTTCTTTCTGTTTTCTATATTTACTAATAAGCAAATTCCCCCGTTCAGGAATGCCCAAGCGCCTCCCCCCAGGATTCCCTGCAGGCCAGGCTAACCAGAACTTCCTGCAAGGGCAGGTGCCTTCCACAGCTCCAGGAACACCCGGGAACAGCGGAGCCCCGCAGCTGCAAACCAGCCAGAACGTGCAGCACACAGGTCTGACCACAGCGGGGTGACCCCCAGCCTTTTCCTTTTGGTGCCTTTACCTGTGCTACCCCAAACCACAAACTCCTGCCATTAACGGGGAGTTGCTGGCTGGGCAATACTCTGTGTGTATTGCTGGATAAGGAAAACAAAAGGCTGCTCACGTTTTTCAGACAGCCCAACTGTTGGTGATGAAGACTTTGGTCCTGGGCTCCAGAAGTAGCTGTTAAGAAGTTGAATGAAAGTAGCACTGAAATTTGGAGGCAGGGGTTAATAAAAATATCACACAAAAAGAATTTCTTGTCCAGAAAAAAAAAAAAAGTGTAATTATCTTAGAAGCACAATAACAGAATAATGTTTTGCTTTGAAAAAGTTATTCATTAGTTCCTTTGAAAGCTTTGGAAGTCTGCTTACAGTGTGAAAATTAAAACTTTAGTTCACAAATTCAGTTATTAGTCTGTTATCTGGATTGTGGAAGCCCTAATAATGTCATTTCATCAGTACCCCATGTGCATTTATTCTTTAGCCCATGATAAAGTAACCTCAGGGTTTGAAGCTTATCTTGGTTAGGAGTTACTCTGCTGAGTTAGGTGACGTTATGGAAGATTTTCAAACCTAGGTACAGGTAACTACTGAAATTAAGTTTCTGGTCTTTCATTTGCAGTGGGTATGGGGGAAGTACCAGTCCAAGTGTTTATTTTGAGAGGTATGATGTTCAGTTCTGTCAAGTAACATGTATCTGTAGCATCAAATACCACATTCCAGAACTGCAACTAGGTGAGATGTTTCAGTTCATTGGAATAGGAAGGAAAACAATTCTGGAGTACTTACTCAGCATCATAAGAGTGAAAACTCTTAATCAATTAGGCTCTTACTGGTGTTTTCTTTCTATTTTCTTAAGGTGGCCAAGGATCTGGACCTCCTCAAACTCAGATGCAAGCAGCACATGGCCCACCAAACATGATGCAGACCAATCTGATGGGACTTCATGGAAATATGAACAACCAGCAGGCTGGTGCTACTGGGGTGCCACAGGTTAACATGGGCAACATGCAGGGACAGCCTCAGCAAGGAC
Organism: Scytalopus superciliaris; assembly: GCA_013400415.1. Taxonomy (NCBI): domain Eukaryota; kingdom Metazoa; phylum Chordata; class Aves; order Passeriformes; family Rhinocryptidae; genus Scytalopus; species Scytalopus superciliaris. The sequence continues at coordinate 74,056 of VXBX01002735.1, forward strand.
CACAGTCCCAGCTTATGGGGATGCATCAGCAAATCGTGTCCTCTCAAGGACAGATGGTGAACATTCAGGCTCAGGGATCGCTGAACCCTCAGAACCAGATGATACTGTCTCGAACTCAGCTCATGCCACAAGGCCAAATGATGGTGACACCACAAAACCAAAATCTTGGTCCCTCTCCCCAAAGGATGACCCCACCCAAACAGATGATTCCCCAGCAGGGACAGCAGATGATGTCCACACACAATCAGATGATGGCACCTCAGGGCCAGGTCTTGCTCCAGCAAAACTCGATGATGGAACAGATGATGACCACTCAGATGCAAGGAAATAAACAGCCTTTTAGTACTCAAAACCAGTCCAATGTTATGACGGGGCCAGCTCAACTGATGAGAGGACCAACCCCAAACATGCAAGGAAACATGGTGCAGTTCACCGGGCAGATGATGGCACAGCAAGGCCCTGTGAATGGGAACCCTTCTCAGGTGATGGGAATTCAAGGGCAAGTTTTAAGACCCACTGGACCTGGTCCTCACATATCTCAGCAGCTTGGGGACACTACTCCTACAACCAACAACGACGTGAACTTGACGCAGATGTTACCTGAGGTTCCTGTGCAGCAGCCAAACATGGTGCCTTCTCATATGCAAGGAATGCAAGGAAACAGCAATTCAGGGAGTCATTTCTCTGGCCATGGGCTACCTTTCAATGCAGGGTTTAGTGGAACGCCAAATGGGAACCAGGTTTCCTGTGGGCAGAATCCTGTGTTTCCTGTCAATAAAGATGTGACGCTCACGAGCCCACTCTTGGTTAACCTTCTCCAAAGCGATATATCAGCGGGACACTTTGGTGTGAACAACAAACAGAATAATCAGAATGCCAACAAGCCAAAGAAGAAGAAGCCCCCAAGGAAGAAGAAAAATAATCAACAGCTAGAACAAACAACGTAGGTTTAACATTACAGTGTTTTTTACAGGGGGCATGGGGAAGCTCCACAGGCACCTTGTCAATAATTTATCAGCAAGTAATGGGTGAGAAAGGACCTGTATTAGTTCATGTTGTAGCAATTTCTTGCAAGAGTTGCTCTCAAGAGTCTGTCATTGGAATATTTGGGCAAGATTAAAAATAACATGCAAATATCCAAACTCAGTTACAAACCCCATTATGCCAGCATTGTTCCTTACCTTTACTTGGTGAAGGAAGTTTAGCATGTGGCCCATGGTGCCACAGCCCTTGGAAGAGGAGGCTGCCTTTTTTGAGCAGTCTGACAGCCACAGTCAAAGAAGTACTTTCAGAAGAATTAGAAGCCTCCATAAGCATGTGCAGTAGAGATTTCTGGGGGTTGTTTCCTGAATTATGTGCATATCCTGACACGTTTCTGCCTGGACTTGAGCTGGACTGCTCTGTTAGTTGAAGTTGCAGTGAGAATTTAGAGGAAGAAACCTGGTACTTTCTGGGTATGAGGTTAACAAGTCCAAGAACTGCTGGTCTTCCTGGCCTAGGAGAGATTAGGAAGGGAAAAAACCCCCACAGCTGTTGAGAGGGAGGAAGCAATTGGATAATACTGGAAGATAATGAAAGAATGTGCCTGTTTAGTGGAAATACAAGATTGCAGAATCTTTCCTCTTTGGCCAGTGTATTCTTTGGCCAGCTGTGCTGTAGCCATTTGCCACTGACAGTCTGCCAACCCCAGCACAGGGTAGATCCTGCTGCTGTGCCATTGTTCATCTTAAGTGGTGAAGGCAGATACACCATATCTAATTATCCTGATGCTGCAGATGAGCCCCAGGATAATTGACAGGAATCCACCTGATGGAATTCTGGGGATTGTTTTCAGTTTGCTTTAGGAAAAATGGAAAAAACTTAGCATATAAAATTATAACACAGGAATATCCAAACATCAAAATTAAATTCTTAAAACCAAACAAAAGGTTAGCAGTGGCTCTGGTTCCACCAGTCCCGCTCTTTTGAATGATCATTTTGTCTTTGAGCTGAAGCCTTTCCCAGGGACACAGGTCCAGTTCAGTGCAAAGAGAAGCAGCTGTTTAATGTGTTAATTTTTCCTTTGGTTATCAGTGTGTAGCCCCAACCTGCATTTTCTGCACCATGTCAAGACTCCTTCGTGAATATGAAATTAATAGTCTCATGAACATTTTAATTCTGGACTGAAGCAACTCACGTCATCATATAGCAAGTGATCTTTTGTGACAATCATTAATTGGCTTAACCAGTAGAAAATTAAAATGCAGAAATGTTGGAAGGTAAAGCAAAGCATGCTAATTGAATAGGCTATGAAAAAAGCTTTTCAAATACCTGCTGTGTAGTTGTAGACAATCATGGTGTGAGGAGGAGGACACAGTCTGTGGCCAGCTGTGGAAACCTGGGCAAATTAACTTGGCCAGAATCAAGGGGTCAGCGTGTGGCTGGTCTGCAGCTTTGGGGTGACTGGGAAACAGTAACACAGACACAAGTTCCTCCAGTCCAAATAGAGTCCAATAAAATAGTAGTAACCATTGCCTGTAGCAAGTGCCTTGCCATGGAAGTGACAGGATTCAGAGGAAGCAGAGGAGTTGGCATTGTCTCCTGAGAAAAACATCCATTAATCGTTAAAAAACCCCTTGTTAGGATTTTGTTTTCATTGGTCTTACTGATTAGCACCCAGCTTCAGTGTGGCTTGGGAATATCAGTAAATGGATCTATAAAATTCTCTCATCTGAGCTCCACAAAGCCCCACAAGACTTATTTGCTTATTAAGAAGTTTTCACAATAGAAGAAGCCGAAATTGCAGCTTTTCTGTTGAACTATGGCAGCTCAATTCTAGCTGCTAAATAAGGCTTTGAATCAGATCTCAGTGTAATTAAATAAGGAAATACGACTTTGTACTTACTCTATTACTTAAATTTTCAGCACATGTTCTCTGCCATTGCTGTCTGCAGAATGCTGTTCTGATATGGATTAGCATTTTGGTTCTCAATGGACTGTGTTCTTGCACAAGCATTAAGAAGGGAGCCATTCTCACAAGTGTTTCTGAGATTATTCTCCAGCAAAAGGAGGGTGACTGCAGTGAAAGGTGACTTTTAATGTTTTCCTGCCTTGGATTTGCTGATTCTTTCAAATCCAATTTGCATCACTTTCTTTGGCATCAGAAGCAAATAGGATGCTTTACAGCTTCCTCTCTGTCATTCTTCCTCAGGAATTTCAGAATTCAGAGCAGCAAACCTTGTGTGGAAATGCAGCCTAATTTGATAAACACATTAAAAAGAAATAATTTCTGAGAAGTAATAATATAGTAACATAAGTACCATTAGTAACAATCTTTGCAGACTGAGAATATTGGAATGTAAATAGGATAAATGAGCTATTGAAAGATTTTATTCATCTCAGTCTAAAATAGTTTTAAGGGTTTGTTTAATTGAGCAGCTCGGCACTGGAATGAAACCCAGGACGTTTTGGAGAAGTAGGTTATTTAAAAGCATTAGCATGTGTGTTCTGAACCTGAAGACTGTAGGGAATGGGAGGTGGACCCAGGAACAAGATGCTGGATGAAACGGGATTGTGGATCAAACGCATTGCTTAATTCTATTAAACCCATGCACAAACAAGCAGTTGTTTCCTGTTCCCCCGTGCACAGACCATGAACGTCCTGTGTGCTGCTGGAACACAGCTAACCCTCTGGCTAAGGCCACTGCTGGCATCTGAGCCTGCAGGGTGCAGAGCAGGCGGTGACAGCCCTGCAGGACCAAGACTGGGAGTGTTTCACCGTGGGTGACAGTCCCCCCCCCCCGTGCCCTGCGAAATGGCCCTCGCTCAGCAGCAGAGGACCAGCCTTTCTGTACCACAGGAGCTGTTGCAGAGCACTGGACTGAGCCAGCAGGGCTGCCTTTGCCACATCTCTACTGTCATTTTATGTTTGCTCACCTTATTACAGCAACTGCCACCTCTTTTGGTTTGATTGATTTGGTTTGGGTTTTCCTGGGGTTCTCTCTCTGCTCTGACAAAGGATTTTGCATCTGAAGGTGGCACTTGAGAATGCAGCTGGTGGAGGAGAGGGTTTCCTGATGACAATCCAGACTGTACCTGATGTGCAGATACCTTTTTATATTTTTTTACATTCAGAGCAATAGAAAAGAAGAATAAATATGGAATATTTTGTCCCTCTCACACAAACCTCATCTTGTTATTCATATCCATAATTTGGGGGGAGGGGGGCTTATGAGTGGTGGTTGCTAAACATGTGCAGTGAATTTCAGCTGCATTCAAATGATGTTTAAATTTTTCAACAACAACAGCAATAGTTGTTCCTACCATAACTGCTCCAACCCCAGGTCTGTTTTGCCAGGTTTACACAGCTGCCCAAGCAGATCTGTCTGGCAGGAGGTGTTTGCTAAACATCCATCTTGCACCACTATTGTTTTGTCCAGTGGTGCTCTGTACTGGCTTTTAGCTGATCTTTAACTGTTGCCTTTTTAATCTCCCACTATTATGAATAGATCATAAATAGCAAAATTACAAACTTGAGATTGTAGTCACAATTTTAGGCAGTGCTTTCAGCTCACGTGGCTGGCATGTGCACCAAAGGCTGCAGCTCCCCTGGGTGATTCTGCTGCCAGAATTTTTGTTCATTTGTGGCTGCTAATACAATGCAGTTTCCATCAGATTTATTGGTAGAGGCGTGTAAGTCTACACCACCTTCCTCACAAAAATTGGTGGTGTGCTGGATTAGACATAGGGTTTCACTCCGAATGCTTTCCTTGGCAGTCCCTGCCCTCAGCAGCAGTGCTTGGAACAGCTCTGTGTTTTTTCCCCATGTCTCTTCTTTCATCCCTCTTGGTTTATGTTCTGCCTGGTTGTGACCCACAAAACCCAGGGATTTCCAGTAATTTTGGAATGTTGATTAGGTAGCTGATAGAAAATTAGGACAGGCCAGAGCCTCTCCATGTCAGCTCTACAGATGCCAGAAACTGCTACTCTCATGTACAATTAAATAGGATAGATCTCTCTACCCCAGGTACTTCAAATTCTTACTTTGCTGGAAATGAATTTTCTCTGTGGTATTTCTGCATGATTCTGCCTCTCTTTGTTGCCAGTGGACTTACTTTGATGTCTTTAATTTTAGCTTAGAGCTTTTATGTAGATCTCCCCATACCCTTCTTATATTCATGCAGATGATAAGCAGTTAAGGTCTTCTGCTCTACCTCCCTCTTTATTTGCAGGTTCTGACCATGTATATTGACAGCTCTAGAAATTTGGGTTTTTTCTAAGTCTGCAAAAGCTGTCTTGATTCAGTGGAAGTACTGGGCATTGAGCCTGAGCAGTTTTAAACTGCCCTAGAGTGTCTAATGAAGCATCAGATACCCCAGGAGAAATACTTGGAGGATGCTGAGGGATGAAAAACTGAATGTGGCCCAACAGTGGGCACTCACAGCCCAGAATGCCCTGTTGTCCTGGGCTCATCCCACAGCGTGGGCAGCAGGGGAGGGGGGGATTCTGCCCTTCTGTCCCACTCAGGTGAGACCCCCACCTGCAGAGCTGCCTCCAGCTCTGGGGCACGAGAGGGATGTGGGGCTGTTGCAGCGAGTCCAGAGGAGGCCACGGAGATGCTCCAAGGGCTGGAGCCCCCTCTGCTCTGGGACAGGCTGGGAGAGCTGGGAGTGTTCACCTGGAGAGGAGAAGGCTCTGGAGAGACCTTAGAACTCCTTCCAGTGCCTGAAGGGGCTCCAAGAAAGCTGAAGGGGGACTTAGGACAGGGGCCTTGAGTGACAGGACAAGGGGGAATGGCTTCCCACTGACAGGTGGCCCGGTTAGATGGGATATTGGAAGGAAATCCCTCCCTGTGAGGGTGGGCAGGCCCTGGCACAGGCTGGGCAGAGAAGCTGTGGCTGCCCCATCCCTGAGAGTGTCCAAGGCCAGGCTGGATGGGGCTTGGAGCAACCTGGGATAGTGGGGGATGTCCCTGCCCATGGCAGGGGGTGGAACGAGATGAGCTTTAAGGTCCCTTCCAACCCAGAGCAGTGCGGGGTCACTCAGGGACCCTGGGTATCACACATGGGTTGGTGCTGTGGAGGGTCAGTGGAATGTGTGACATGTCAGTGCAGTTTTGCTGTGATGGTATCTGAGATCTCTGATACCCCAAGCAAGTCACTGCTGAAAGAAATAGTGCTACCTTTAAAATAAATGAAAAATGCATCTACCCATAGCACTTGCTTATCTGCACAGATGTCATTCTCACCTGTTTGGCTGGAATAGATATATAGCCATATGATTTGGAATATCCATTGTCATTCTCTTAGTTTCAAAACTCAGATTCAAGGTAATAATAGTGTTAATAATAAATGTTTTAAGATTAATAGAGCACCAGGCAACTTGTTTCCTTTTCTGTAGTATTTTAATCAAAGAAGTGACTATACACAGACCTGGTATCTGTGTTCCAGTTTGGCAAGTTACGTCAGAGGCATTTTAGTGGGTTATTCCAGGTCTGTAGAAACTGCTAGGAATTAATTGAGTACTTAGGTATAGAAGGAGAAATCAAACACTGATGAAAAGGCTGAATTTTAATTGCAGTTATTTTCCTTTCAGTTCTTCAGAACCACGTCCAGCTGGCCTGGAGGAGAGTGATCAGTCATCGATGTCTGGAGACCAAGGAATGAATTTAGATAAGTCAGGCCCTAAACTCTCAGATTTTGCAAGTAGGCCACCAGGTAGTAGGATTTTTCTGTGGATTATCTGAATGTAATAACTATAGGAAAGCTTTTCATCTTTGTCACAATTCTATTTTATTTGTGCTATCACACATTCAAGTTCAAACCTTTTTTCCTCCTAGGAAGTAATTAGTACCATTGTTTAAGTGTTCTCTTTGAATTAGCTCAAAATGAAGAGGTGGACAGGTTCTTCTGTATCATCTTGCAGGTATTCATACTGAATACTGCAGAGTTATTCAGCAGTAACATAATTGTTAAAAAAAATTTGGATTTCCCGCTGTAGAACAGAGCGATGTCTTAAAAATTTAGCATTTTTTGCTGATTTTTGAGAAGAAATAGGGATTGTAGTTGGAATTATCCTTTGCATGTAGAGAGGATTAAATCTAAAGTCTGCAATAGGATTTCTGTTCTAAATCACACAAGTGGTTCTTAACACTGTTTTTGGCCAATACGTGGCAGGTTCTACTTTGTACCCCAGGAGATGTCAGGTGTGTAGCAGATACTCATCCATGGCCCTCAGGGGCTGTCAAACTCTGGAGTTTGTTCTAAGCAGTATTGGTGAGAGTCCAACTCTGCATTTGTCAGTGAAAGCAAGGCCAAGGGCTGTTACAGAGACTATTCAGGTGGCATGAATCTGGGTTAATAGCTGATACAATACACTGAGGGATCTCCAGTTAAATCCTACGCAAGTCATACATTAAGTAAAAATATTTTTATGAGTTAAATAAAATTTTTGGCCTTGTTTGCATAGCCTGTTCTGTTAATGTGGCTCTCACCCCAGATGAACAGGCTCCAGGCTGTGCTTTCCATCCAATCCTGTTTGTTACTGAAATTTTTCTTCTCCTGATCTTTGATTGGTTTTAATGAATATGTCATCCTGTTGTTTTAGGTTACCCATCTCAGCCAGTGGAGCAAAGGCCACTTCAGCAGATGCCACCTCAGCTCATGTCACATGCCCAGCAGCCCCAGCCCCAGCAGCAGCAGCAGCAGCAGCCCCAGCCAACTCCACAGCAAGGCCAGGCACCCCCCCAGACACCACAGCAGCAGCAGCAGCAGCAGATGATGATGATGCTGATGATGCAGCAGGATCCCAAATCAGTCAGGCTGCCTGTGCCACAAGGAGTTCACCCACCCAGGGGGCCTCTGAACCCAGATGCTCAGCGAATGCCCATGCAGCAGAGTGGGAACATGCCAGTAATGGTGAACCTCCAAGGGCCTGGGTCGGTGCCTCCATCTCCTGATAAGCAAAGAATTGCCTTGCCAGGCAATCCTCCCATGGGAAATAATGCAAGGAAAATGGTTTATCCGGATAATGTACAGAATCCTTCCAGCTCACCCCTGGGAGAGGTCTCAGCAGTATCCTCCCTTCCAGAAGGAGGTGGGGCTGAGGGTCCCCCAACCTCAGGAGCTCAGAATAATTTGACATCTCATTTAGTAGTTTCGCAGAACCAATTAATGATGACAGGACCCAAGCCCGGACCGTCCCCACTTTCAGCTGCCCAAGGTGCAAGTCCCCAGCAGCAGTCTAGTTCTTTGCCTAGTGCTCTTACACACCATTTTCCAAATGTTGCTGCCCCATCCCAAACTTCAAGGCCCAAAACCCCAAACAGAGCAAGCCCAAGGCCATACTATCCTCAGACTCCTAATAACCGTCCACCCAGCACAGAACCCTCAGAAATCAGCTTGTCTCCAGAGAGGCTCAATGCTTCTATAGCTGGTCTTTTCCCTCCCCAGATCAATATTCCTTTACCTCCCAGGCCTAGTCTCAATAGAGGATTTGATCAGCAGGGTCTGAATCCCACTACACTGAAGGCCATTGGACAAGCCCCATCAAATCTCACAATTAACAATCAGTCTAGTTTTACTGCCTCACAGTCACACAAATTGGAAGGTGTGGTCATTAATTCAGGCAAACAAACCAACACCGGAGGAACAAAGAGAGCAAGCCCAAGCAACAGTCGAAGGTCCAGTCCTGGATCCAGTAGGAAAACTACACCAAGCCCTGGCAGACAGAATTCAAAAGCAGCTAAATTATCATTGACAACTCAACAGAATCCATCTCTCTTGCAGAACATGGAATTACAAAGAAATATGATGGCTGGTCCCTCTTCTTTGCCAACACCTGTGACTACAAGTTTTCAAAATAATCCTGTGCAAAGCAACCAGAATCCTGCAATTTCTGCACCTGCTGCAGCTGGCATTTCTGAAGATAATAAAGAGACCCTTAGTGTGCCTCAGGATACTGAGAGCCAAAGTGCACAAGGTGTCCAAGGTAACAAAGACCAGCCCAATATGGAACTTAAAGGTATCCCTACTCCAGAAATGAAAGCGTTGGTTCCTGAAGAACAGTCAAAAAAAGATGGGCAAGGCTTAGACACTAGCAAGCTTCCAGTCATGGAGGAAAGTAAAACCATCGTATCTCCAGCTATGAGGGAGGCCCCAACTTCTTTAAGTCAACTTCTTGACAATTCTGGAGCTCCTAATGTAACCATTAAGCCCCCTGGGCTGACTGGTCTTGAAATGGCACCAATAGTCACCACTGGTGAGGAGCTAAAGAAGATAGCTGTCATTCCTCCACTGCAGGATTCATCCCTGAGCAAGGAGCCATCTAATTCACTTAACTTGCCTCAAAGTAATGAGCCCTGTCCAAATCCAGGGCACCAGGAACTGGGAGAAGTAAACTCGAGCATGGCACAGAGTGTTCCATCAGTAATGCAGAGGCCTGTCAGCTCTTCTTCTATTTCAGGTCCTTTACCCCCCAACCAGATAACAGTTTTTGTGACTTCCAACCCTATCACATCTGCTGCTAATACATCAGCTCCCTTGCCATCTCACTTGCAACCTGCATTAGTGTCCACTGTTGTCACAATGCCCAACGTGGGGAACAAAGTGATGGTTTCGGAGGGACAGTCAGCAGTTCAGTCCAGTGCCCGGCCACAGTTCATTACACCCGTGTTTATAAACTCATCCTCAATAATTCAGGTTATGAAGGGCTCTCAGTCCAGCACAGTTCCAGCAGCCCCCATGACTTCCAGCTCCAGCCTGATGCCTCAGTCGGTCGCAGTGGTTGGGCCTTTGCATATCCCACAGAGTATCAAGTTCTCCTCTGGGCCCGCTCCTCCCAGCACATCATCCAGCAGTCCTGTGTCCAGTATTCCCACCAGCAGGTCCCTGGTTCTGAATCCCTTGGCATCTCCTGTTCAGCTGCCTTCTTCTGCCACAACTTCTTCCAGTGTTGCTTCACACCTTCCTGCTCAGCAAGTCAAGGACTTCAGTCCAGAGGAGACTTCCCAAGGTGGTGGGTCGGGTGACCAGAGCTCTGTGCCAGCAGTGCAGTCGGGACCTGTTGTTTCTCCTCTGCTCACAAGCAGCCCGGGATCCGGGAACAGACGCAGCCCTGTTTCATCAAGCAAGGGAAAGGGGAAAGTAGACAAGATTGGCCAACTCCTACTGACTAAAGCCTGCAAGAAAGTCACTGGCTCCCTGGAGAAAGGGGAAGAGCAATATGCTTTGGATGGAGAGGCAGAAGGTCAGGGACTAGAGACGCAGCACCCGAATAGTCTGGGGACAGAGCAACCACCAGCAGAACTAGATAACAAAACTGCGACCCCTCCGGCATCCAGTCTTACAAAACAGAGCACTTCTGGGCCTGGCAGCTCGAGCGTCAGCCCCACGGGCACTGCTCCTGCCTGCACACCAACGGCAGCGCCCACGGCGGGGCCCCGGCCGAGCCCCCCGCGGGGGCCAGGGCGGAGGAGAAGGCAGGGGCACACCAGGAGCTGCTGCAGAGCACAGGTAAGTGCAGGGCTGCCCGTGGAGGGGAAGGAGTGGGAGCGCTGCTGTGAGTGGCCCTCCCTGCCCTCCCCAGAGGCACCGCAGCCAGGGCTGGCACTGCTCGCTCCTTCCTAACACCTGAGGGAGGCACAGGCTGCTGCTCACCACGATTCGGGTCCCAGGGGCTTTATTTCAGTTTCTATTCACTGCTTAAGTGGGGTATTTGTCATGAACATACGTTGCAAGAACGGAGGAGTAAATGTTGGAAGCAGGAAAAGTGGATGCATCAGCAATGACAAATATTTAAGGTGCCTTTTCTACTGGTAGACACACTGGTATCCTGCTTTGGTCTTGCCAGACTTTTTTTGTAAATTATTTCGATTTATTGATTTAATTATGGTATTTTTAATTAATCCTAATAAGGCTACTTCCCTCTTTGAATAACCTTAATCCTCTAGGGAAATAATCAAATAACCTCCAGAAGAGTAAAAAACCCAAACCAATACCAAATCCCCTTTTGTCTGGGGAATAACTTAAATGCTCATTGCAGAGAAATTCCTGAAAAAGTGATTAGAATTGCATCTAATTTAAAAACATAAAATACCTTTACATCTGAGCTGTTTTCTGCTTCGTTATTGTAATTTGAGCATCTGGCAGACTTTACATATGACATTGCTGCTATTTCTCGGTGCCATTTTTAATCAATTGAATATGGTGTGGAAATAAACTGAGTGTCTGTTCTGCTTTTATAACATGAATTAGACACAGAGGACAAAATCATGGAAAATAAAATCCACAGAAATCAGGGGAACTGAGAACTTCAGCCTGAGTGTGACGTTCCCTGTGGCTACTGGATGCTTTAGCTGTATGCCACTGGAAAATGAAGCCTTTGAACTTCACAGAAGGAGTTCTGATTTTTTAGGAGAAAAAGGGAAGTGCATATTGTCTGTTTAAACAGGAATGTTTCACTTTTTGTCTTCCTGTTCTCCATGAGTTTATTAGCACATGTAGGAGAAGATTAGAAAGTATTAACACAACAAAAACTGTTTTTCCATCTTACTTTTTTTACTTGGCAACCTAAGAAATGTTAAGTCACATCATCTCTTTGCCAAAGGACCTCAAGGGTGACTCTGGAACATGTTTTGTACTTTAATTGAAAGAGTGAGAGCACTGATTCATTGACAAAGGTGCTACTTTCCCCCAGAACTTCTGTTGGAATGAGCATTAAAATTAGAAACTACACTATTGAATTTCTAAGACTTCCTGTAGTTTCTCAGTCTGCTGAAAAATCATTACCTTTAAAAAGGTGGTTTATATACTGAATTTCATGACTTATTCTACTTTGAGAAAACTTACTTGGGAGAGTTTTGCCAAAGTTTGGTTTAGAACGGGGAGGTGTGTGTGGTGGGGGGGAAGTGGAGGGCAGGTTAAAAATACTGCACCTCTAAATGCCAAAACACAGTTGGCTGGGAGACAGAGAATTCTGTACCAGTGGCCCAGTCACAGCACAGGAATTCCTTTGACTCCCTTTGACAATAATACTTTTTCCCTCCACTTTTATTCTAGCATCCTCTCAGCCCTTAACACAGAAAAAAAGTTCAGTTGCAACATCAGAAAGTACTGTTCAAAGAACAGGTAAATCTTCCTTCGGGAAAGCAGACTAGAGGTGAACTAAACCCCTTATGGTTGGGACTGAAAATGCATTTATTTGAATGCATATTCAGTGGTCACTAACGTGCTGGGTAGTTTGGGGCCTTGGCGGGGGGGTTGTTATTATTTCTGCTGTTGGGATTGCTTTTGTTTGCTGGATACATTGGGCTTTAGAAGCCTGCAGAGCCTTCTGGGAGATTCAGCATGGGATCAAGTAAAACAAAAAACCACCAAGGAAGTTTTTTGATACTCACTGATAAATAGCAGGGAATGGATTTGTAACAATATGTTGTGTTTGAATTTTGAAGTTCTGTTCAGGGCTAAGAGGAGTTTTTGTTTTATATGATACCATTCTGAATATGTTTCCAAAAGCATTACTGGGAGTGTGTTTTAGAGTTTAACCCTTTTTTTTCCTCTTCACCTTTTAATGCCCCCTTAACAGTGTTGGTTTCAAGATGGAGCCCTGGCAGATGACTTTTTGGTGTTGCCATCTATTACCATGGTGTTTGACCATCAATTTTGGGGTATTTTGAAAAAGTAATTCCCAAGCTGAGTAGGGAAAATGGACAGACGTGGGCTTGCTTATGGGAAGTGCCACTCTCCATCCATTTGCCATCTCTAATCTGATTAGAGGTAGAGTTTTCAGAAAGTGAAAGTTGTACTAAATTGCTTTCTTTGAACTTCCACTAAAACAAAGATGGTCATACACCTTGCTGTGACTCATTGCCCGGTGCTGCCCTGGCTGTATTGCTGAGTTCCTCCTGGGAGGAACCACTGAGTCCATCAATTTTTTGCTATTGGATTTTCTCCCTGTTCAAATTTTGGATAGGAAGAAAGGTAGTTCTTTTCTTACGTTGCTCAGTCTGTTCTTCCTTTGTTCCCAAGACATCTGTTTTTCCTGGATGGTGTGATACCCATTTACACTGAAGAGGCCAATGTTCCAACCCTGCAAATTTACCCTGAGAGGACAGATATTATCCATTTTCTTACCTTTTTCACACCTTTATTCCTTGTGTGCACACTCTAGCAAACTGTGGGTGCTAGATTGATCTCAAAGGCAGAGCCCCACTTTGTGCCCCACTGTCCCTGAGGTTTTACTGGGGGGACTGAGCTGAAGTTCACTGGGGGCAGTGGGACAAACCACAGGGGTTAATCTGTGACACTGCAATGGCCATCCCAAAATCTGTGGCCATTTCTCATGAGAAGGGCTCTATTTAGGTATAGATCCTCTCTCTCAACAATCTGGTGGATGTGGGGAGAATTAAAAGATGGACAGTAAAAAGGCCTGACATTTTATATGCTGAAAAGGAGAGGTGTTTATTGAGGTGAAGACTCCAAAGGAAACCTGACTTGTGTATAACCTGAGCAGTGTATAAAATCACTGTGACAGAGAGAGAGAAGGCAGGTCAGACTTCTCTTTGCAACCTCCCCTGAGATTTCCTCCAATTCTGTACCAGTGTAATTGGACTTCATAAATTTGTCTTCCTCTGCATTAGAAGATACTGCTGAGAGACCATTGGGTTAAGGCAAAATTTTACATTCATAGTAGAGCCAGATGAGTATTTTTAAATTAGTTTAAAACTGATAAAACCTAGAAGTTTCAGAAGAAATAAACTGTCTAAAATGAAAGTTTAAAAAGGGAGAAAAGTGTAGCCCTTGTCAGGGAGTTTCTCTGCAGTTTTTTCCTGCAGGGTTTTAACTTTTCCCTGTCTTAGCCTGGTGCAGGCTGTCATCAGACTTGGCCCATATGTGTATTTGATATATTGACTTACTTTGCTTTGAGAGAAGTTTATTCTTCAGACCTAATACCTAATTGAAAAATGTGAGCTAGTCATGCCTTGTCAGTGGGTATGTACTGCTACAGCAGACTTAAAATTATCTTTTTCTCTTGTAGAACTTGAGACAAATGCTGCAGTAGTTGCTGGTCAAAGGTAAGGAGATAGTTTGTGTAGATTCAGAGTAGATGTAGCTTTCGTGGGAGGAATTCCCCTTTGTCTTTGCTTCAGTTGCTCAACTTCTTCTGCTTTTCATTTTCTTGGCCATACCCTTTCTTTCCTGTTAAAAAATCAGGCCAGCTGAGTGTTCCACACCATTGCTGGAATGTAGAATATAAGGTAACTTTTCCCCAGGTCTGTATTTTGGGCACTGTTTCCTTTCATCCCTTCAGGCCTGAGTATTTCATGTCCTGGAAGGGTCTTGGTGGTTCCACAACAAATCAAAACTCAACCCCCAAAGCCTGCAGCTTAGCTGTTATGTGAATTTTTGTTTTCTGAAAGGAAATCTTTCAGAAGTTTGTTCTTCTTCTGCTTTCATGATTGTTTTCAACACTTTTTGTCTATTTGATTGTTGATACTTTGCCAAAACCTTGCAGGAAAGTCAGGTAGAAACTTCATGTTGTCCTGGTTAAAACATTAAAAGATCATATTTCAAATAGTTGTGTTCCATCAGAAGAAAATGACAGTTTTGAAGATCTGCTTTTGTAAGATTCTAAACACACTGGGCTCTTACACTCACTCTGGAATGACAGAGCTTGGGAATGTTTTTGGCTAAACTGTGCTGGCACAGTTTTGGATCCTGCCCTCGTCAGCAGCACAACCCTCTGAGCCAGGGCAAGAGGAGCAGCCACCCTGTGGGGCTCCTCAGGAGATGAGGCAGTGCCTTCCTGTGTAAGGGAGGCAATGCAGTACACTTCCTCAGACCAGGAATGACTCTGAAAGGAATATTTAACAGTCTTTACCTTCATGTGGATTGGCATCTTTTGTGTTGTATCAAAATGAACTGGAATTTCACAGGAAGCTTTTTCTTCAGGGTAGAATTTTTCTGAAGAGCTGAAGGTGGGACACTGGGCAGTTGAGCAGATGCCCCAGATGAAGTGCCCTTGTGTAACCACCTCTAAACTCAGCACATCAAATTACCACAGGGGCACTTTTCCAGGTTCTTCTGATTGAGGCTTTTCTGAGCAAGACCAGAAAAGAGGGAGTTTGCAGGCAGACTGAGTGGCTGATACGATGGGCACCTTTGGGCTCCTGGAATTAATCACCACACAGGACAAACCTTGACAGAATCACAGAATGGTTTTGGGGGGAAGGGACCTTAAAGCTCATCTCATTCCACCCCCCCTGCCACGGGCAGGGACACCTCCCACCAGCCCAGGGTGCTCCAAGCCCTGTCCAGCCTGGCCTGGGACACTCCCAGGGATGGGGCAGCCACAGCTGCTCTGCCCAACCTGTGCCAATTTCTCCCTAATACATAATCTAAGCTTACTCTCAGTTTAAAGCCATTAGAAAGGTTTAAAACCTTAGAGGAACCTTGCAACCCATAAAGCACTAGAAATATTTTCACATGGACTAACTTGATTTCCACCTATAAAATGAGGGAAGAGTTATGCTGGTTCCTGTGAGACAATCCCAGCTATTAATTTAGTCACTCAAATCTGTAAAAATTACCTGTACTAACTGAACTTCAGCTGCTGATGCCTGTTTGCTTCCCTCCAGGTGTCCTCTGAGGTAGGTGACTGCTGGTTCAGCTGCCCCATTTGGTAGAAGACCATTTTTATACCTATTTGGGGGATCCAGTTTATAGATTGCCCGTGGTCCTGCCTTACAGGAAAATAGATTTCAGTCTTTATTTTGTATCTGAGACAACCCATGTGCCTCCATAGTCTCCTCTGCTGTGTGTGTTCTTGCTTGGCAGTGTTTGTCTCTCCTTCCATTGACAAACTGTTTTATTTCAGATATCTGTCACTTAACCCTCCGAGTATGTCTCATAGTCTTTCCCCTCAAAGCAGGACTTTCCTGAAGGGTGATGCTGCAGTGGGACCCCTGTCACTGTGTGTTCACTCCAGTCTCTGATTCAGGCAGCCTTTCTTGAAATCCTGCAAGTGTCACCCAAAGGGCCTGAAATGAGCTTTTCATTTTCCTTTTCCATTACCAGCAGAGTAATTTATTTGGTTAATTAATTACCTTTGAATTCACAGGAGATAAGTTTAGCTTAATCTTCTGAAACTGCTTAGTCATCAGAAATTGTCTGGCATTAATGCATTAAGGAGAAAGCACCCAAAGCTCAGGATGAGTTTACAGGGTTAAAAGTGATACAATAAAAGAGGAGTTTGATAAAAAAAAATGTAGCACTCCATTTATTGTCTCAGTGGCAAAAAATGGACACTTCCACAGTACCTAAAATTGGGTTTTTTATAGCAGAAAAAGCTTTCTCTTAAAAACAATATTTTAACTTCAAGCTCTAAGGCTTGAAGAGGGTTTTAAATAAGCCTTAAGCTTTTTTAATATTTGAAGAAATCACTTGGATCAATGGAGTGAGTCTTTTTAGCAAGCCCAAAAGCTGGCATACTCCCTGAAGGGTTCCTAATTCCTCCTGATGTTCATCTGCAATTTCAACTCTGTACCCCCATACTGCAGCAGTCTCTAATGTAACCTGTTTGCTTTTCCTAGACTTCAGTAATGGTGGCACCTGTGGAAAACAGAGCAGACAATTTATAATGCATCTAATTTCTTGGTCTTCTAATGTTGAAAATATTCTCTTTGAGGACTTCTCAATTCTGTATCCTCTGATAATTGTTGATAGAAATGGACTATACTCTGGCTTACTCAGGTCATTCTTCATCTGATAGAACTTCTGGTATCTCTAGCGTTTCCATATCTTCAGTGCTAATAGTCCGGAACTGGTACCTGTGTCGGGCCATCCTCCAGCTTGTCTGACTTGCATAGAAAAGCATTATCCTTCTTACACTTCATCAGAAATATTTTGTCCCACTTTATTAGTAATGAGACAAAAGAGAGTTGTGAAAAGTCTAAAACTCCAAGTAGAAGAAATTCAAGAGCAGAGGATTGTGCCGCTTCCCAGGACACTGTAGAGAACGGGCAGCGCAAGAGATCCTCCAGGCCAGCCTCTGCGTCCGGCACGGCAAAAGGTAACGTGCACAGCCATCCTCTCTGTGCAGAGGGCAGGACCTCACCTGCTTCCCCACACAATGCCCTCCCAGTAGCTGCCTCCTAATGCTGCTTTGCAGCCCGTGCACGTTGGGTGCTTTAACTCTAGTCTCACGGATTTAGCCACAGGTTGGTGTTGAAGCATTTGCTGACGTCTGCACTGGCAGTAAATCCTGTATGAATTCCCCTCTGTCACACTTGTGGAACTGGCTCTGCAGCACTCGCCACCACAGTGCTCAGCACCTTGCCTAGTTGAAGGTGAATTCTCTTGGCAGAAATGTGTTGAAAGGACCGTACTAAGATCAAAAAAGTGACATTTCCTTTTTCCCGAAGCCTAAAGACACAAGACTTAAGTCTTCCCAAGTGCACGCTCAGCTCTTGTATCAAATGCTGTGGTTTCAGGCACGCTCTGAAAGCTGCCAGGATGGCAGGCTGGAGCATCAGGGAGTGCTGTGTGCTAGCACAGAGCCTCAGCTCCTCTTTCCAAGAACACCTGAAATCCTGGAGTTACTAACCCATGGCATGAGCAGGTGCTGACATACCTTATTCCTTCCCAGGTTACAGTCTTTAACAGTTATGCAGCATTTGTGTGATATGCACGGCCCAGTGCCAGACTGAAGCTAATTCTGTCAGTGTCTTGTGTTTAAAGGGTCTGAAAAATGCTGATGGACCAAAATTATGCAAGAGGGTAGAGAGAGACTGTCAGGAGGCAACATTTGACCAATATTTTAAGGATAAAATACAGAACAAAGAGTTACTGATATCAGATGATTATAAAAGGAAATCACGTTGAATTCAGCAACCATTTCCATACTGGAGGTACTAAAGTGTGATGGTAAGAATACTGTGTTTTATGAGTTTCAGAGAAGCCTTCTGGCTACACATCATTGTGCAGTGACTCCCAAAGATTACACAGGGGACCTATATGTTCTGCACTTTGTGGCTGTTGAATTTAAGTACGTTTACTTCTTGTGGCAGGATTGTGCAGAAGAATCTAAGTCTATTGTAAAAATAAATTCTCTTTCATGATTGTGAAGAAAACTTTGAAAAATGTGGAGCCAGTGTAAAATCCCTTTGGTGATACCTGCCTGAGTGTGAGGGGATCTGAAGCATGTGACCTGCCCCACACACTGACTGGATAAACCTAAAGATGACAACCAGTGACACATCAGATTCTGAAAATGTGGGAACATGAAAGTGCATCAAATTTAAATAACACCAGAACTCTCGTAGGGGGTTGTGCTGAGTGTGTTATTCATTTACCTCTGTAAGTAAAATCCTTGTTTTTAAAACATGCATCTGAAACTGCCACAGTGTCTCAGGGGTTTGCTGGACATGTGGGTGCAGCTCTCCAGGGAGCTCCTGGGCTGTGGCTGCCTTACCTCGGGACTGCAGAGAGCATGAGCCAAACCAGGTGCTCTGTGGCAGAGGACAGGCTGGAGGGTAGCGAGGTGGCTGCAGGAGTGTCCCCTGGTTTGCCACTTGTGCCTCCTGTGTTGTACATTTTAGTCAGTGAATCAGAGCTTAATGATTCTGGTTTGGTTGGCCCTGGCCTCAGTGCATGATCTGTGTCCTGAGAGGCCCCCTAATCCATGGTGACAGGAATGGGGGGCTGGGAGGAGTTTCCTCTTGAGACAGAGGCGGTTTAAGGTTTAAAAACTGCAATTGAGAAAAAAACTTAAATACAGCAGGGAGAGGGAGAGCAGGCTTTGATCAGTGGGAACTCCCTTGCTAAGCCTTGGGAAGGAGGATGCAGAAAGGTCTCTGTGAGAGAAGAGACCACATGGAGAGTCAGCCCTTGTCCGTGTACAGGGCGTGCTCCAAGGTGCAGGTTTTGGGGAGCTGCTGTTGATGCTCCCCAGGGACTGGGACAGGGACTGAGCAATCCTCCCAAACACAGAGCCTGGAGCAGCAGCAGGGATGGCAACAGCCAGTGCTGAAGCTACTCCAGAGTCAGCCTTGCTGCTTGGAGGGGCTGTGGGCTGGAGTTGTGCCTGTGGGGATGTTTCACTTGGTACTGTATTGGTATTTTCCCTTTTTGGAGTACTTTTCCAGCAAGGGCTGTTTCAGCATTTACTGTAGCTTCAAGTTTGTTAAATTTTGAAATAGTGATTGTTTTTTCTAATACCATGTGTGACAGCCATGGAGTTGTACTGCTGCTGTTCTGGTTTTAGGTGGACTTGGAAACTTTTTCCCTTTTGACTTTTAAAATACACACAGCTGCAGTAGCTTTTGGAAAACTTTGTAAAGAGCCAAAGAGACATTGCCAACATTTAAAATCACATTTAAAAAAAAAAAAAATCCTAAAGATGCAAATGCCCTTGGTCCTTACTCTTTTTTTGTTTTGAAATGGAATCTTAGTGCCTTGGTAAGTGCACTGGACATGTCACCTGGTGTCACCGTGGCTCTGCAGGTGTTAATATTTGTGTCTCTCTGCATAAGCTGTGTCCCTGTGACTCAGTGTACACTGACTTGCTTTTGAATGACTTCCCAAGGACTCAGACTACTGGGTTCTTAACTTGCATGGCAGGCTCCAGAATACCTTCCCTAGCTGCTGTGAGCACCATCTCGGTGCTGCCCGGGGCTGACGGACACACTTGGTGCCCAAGGCTCTGCTTCCTTCTGGAATAAGGTCCAGCAAGCTGTGGCACGTGGGGAACTGAACTTACAGAACAGTTACAAACAGCTGGCTCTCCTTTTAGAGGCTGTTCCATGAGGGCTTCATCAGTGTCAAACTCAGAGCACTCGTGCCCTGAGAGCAGCTTGGTGGTGTCTGTGGCTGCTGCCAAGTGTCAGGGCGATGGGGCCGGTTGTGTTGCAGCTGCTGAAGAGTCAGTGCCCGTGCTGGGAGATGCTGGTCTGCAGAGGTTGGCACTCTGGTGAAGAATGGCAGGGCAGTCTGTGCTCCTCTGGGGAATGGCTTACCGACTCCGTATCCATGCTTTTTTTCTTCTCTTGATTTCAGAAACGAGTGCCAGTGCAATGCAGTCAAAAAGAAGAAAATCCAAGTAAATTACTGCATGGAAACATGAGACTTGTAAATGAGTGTGAATTTACCAATAGCAATTTTGAGCTGTGATTTTTTCTTTTTTAAATAAAATTCTGTACAGTAAGTCATTTTAATATTATACTGTTCCAAATAAATGATTTTTTTTTCTAAAAAACAGAGAAATAGTTATAAAAACTGGGTTCTTCTAAAACCCCCTGGATTTACAAAGTGAAGTCCAGGGTTAGCACATTAGGGTAATGTGTTTGTATGAAATGGATGGGGAGGGGAAGACAATTGTAAATTTATTTGTTTTCACTTTTCATAAACAATTTAGAATACAGGGTTGTCATTTTTAGGTATTAAAATAATGTATTGTGCTGTTGTTTAAGTACTGTATGTGAATAGCAGTCAGAGGGTTTATAAACAAACCCCATCTTGTTTGGAAATGTAAATAATTTTATTATATAGTAGATCTGATGTATTTGTTGTAGAAATGGACCAGTGAAACAAAAAATAAATATAAGGGTTTGTATAATGTGGAATCCCTCATGCTCTAAATAAATGTTATTGTCCTATAAATTGGGTTGAATTATTATTAGCAACAGCGGCAGCATCATTCCAAACAGGAGGATTGAAGGGATTATTTAGAGCTCTGGGCCTGCAAGCTCCTTATATGGAGCTTTAGGAAGGAATTTGTTGAACCACAAACAAATTAACTGGTGCAGCTGTTCCTGCCCAGCCGGAGCCATGGGAAGGCTCCCCAGGAGGGGCTGCTGGGCAGGGAACAGGCAGGGGAGAGACCCAGCCCCGTGGTGTGAAGGCTCCTGCAGGGTGGCAGCCTGGGGACGTTTATTGGGATAGCTCTGCTGCCATGGGTGATTGTTTTTTGGGATGTGCCAAAAGTAGGTCAGGCTTGGTGTCCCCAGGAGAACCAGGAGCCTGGGCCCCTGTGCACAGAGACTGGCACCTTTTCTCCTACTGAATTTTAAAAATATGTGTCTCAAAAGGCTGATTAAATATAAATTGTCATTAAATATAAGTTGAAAGCTTTCATAATGACAAACTACTTCTTTGTGCACAATAGTCACTGAGGCCAATGTCACAGAATCACAGGATCATTTAGGCTCGAAAAACCATCCAAGGCCATCGAGTCCATCTGTTAGCCCAGCACTGCCAAGGGAGCCACTGAACCACATCCCCAAGTGCCACACGGTTCTTAAATCCCTCCAGGGACAGTGACTCCCCCACTGCCCTGGGAGCCTGTTCCAATGCCTGACCACCCTTTCCATGAAGAAATTTTCCCTGATATCCAACCTTAACCTCCCCTGATGCAGCTTGAGGCTGTTTCCTCTGGTCCTGTCCCTTGTTCCCTGGGAGCAGAGCCTGACCCTCACCTGGCTCCACCCTCCTATCAGGGAGATGCAGAGAGTGAGAAGGTTCCCCCTGAGGCTCCATTCCTCCAGGCTGAGCCCCCCCAGCTCCCTCTGATGCTCCTGGTGCTCCAGACTCTTCCCCAGCTCTGTTCCCTTCTCTGGACATGCTCCAGCCCCTCAATGCCCTTCTTGTCCTGAGGAGCCCAGAGCTGACCCCAGGACTGGAGGGCAGCAGTGCCAGCACAGGGGCAATCCTGTTCAGCCACTGTCACCAGCACCCCCAGGTCCTTTCCCACCCGGCAGTTCTCCAGCCACTCTTCATTGTCTCCGTGCTCCCTGCCAGAGTTTGGCTGCTCCTTGTCCCCTGCACAGGCACAGCCAGATGTGGGTCTGGGAGTGCTGCCCCAGCAGCCCCTGTTTGCTGGGCCCCTGCTGTGTTTGGGGTACGGGGTAACCCGAGGTTGACTCTGCTCTGTGCTTGGCCCCACTGCTCCTGCTGCTGGGGAAGGGAAGGGATTGTTCATCTTCTCTTGGCACTTGTTAGAACCCACCTGGAATGTTTTCACCTGGTTTCCACCACCACACACCCACACCCACACAAGAAAGATGTTGATAAACTAGAGGGGACACAAGAGAGGCCCACCAGGATGGCCAGGGGCTGGAACACCTGGCCAAAAGGAGATGTTGAGGGAGATGGACTTCATCACCCTTTCATGTCCTGGAGAAGATGGAGCCAGGCTCCTATGGAAGTGGGTGCTGGGAGGAAAGGACACCACTAGGAAAAACAGAAAGAGAGGACGTTCTGACTGGATAGAACAAAATGTTTCCCCTGGGATGTAGCCGTGGGATCTCTCTTGGATGAATTTCAACGCCCTGTACAAGGTGGTCTGAATTCTGCATTTACCCTGCTGTGTGCAGGATGTTGGACTGGACCTCCCAAGGTCCACCCATCCCAAATAACCCTGTGCATTGCCTCCCTCTGCTGAATTTGGTTTTCCCATGAGAAAGTTTGTCCAAGCTCACTTCCACCTATTTTTTCATGCCCAATATGTACCCTGACAATTCCTTGAAGTGCTTCTTCCAGCTGCTGGGGGGGGGTCACCCCTTGGCTTGGCTCTGCTGGAAGAGCTGGCATAGCCCCTGGGCTGGGAAATCCCTGTCCCACCCCTGCCCCAAGCTGCTCATGGCCATGTCTGCTTCCATCTTGGGTGTCTCCAAGGATGGAGAATTCTCACCCTCTCAACCTGATTCTGTGACCAACCACTCAAGCAGAAAAAAATCATTTTCTTATGTTTAAATGACATTTCCTTTTTTCACTTCAGTTTGTGGCTCTCACCCTGTCCCTGGGCTGAGAATGTTCTGGCTCTCTCTTCTGTACTTCCCCCCTCAGGAGTCCACACACATGGGTGGGATGTCCCCAAACCTTCTCCAGGATGGGCAGTTCCAGCTGTCAGCTTCCTCTCCTCATCTGCTGGACACTCCGTGCCCTTAATCCCCTTGGAGGCATCTCTGTCTCTCTCAGTGGGTGGTGAAAATGCCTCACCCTGCTGTGTATGTGCTTGGAGAAACAGATGATGCTGCAAAAATCGGCTCATCTGGGCTTTCTCAGGGCAACCTGCATCTGCTTTAGCTCTGTCAATCACCTGCCAAGTTGGAGGGTTTGGTAATGGGGATGGCCAAAAAATCCCCTCCAACACCTCAGCCTGTGCAATCCCCTCTCCTGTGTGTCCTCATCTTCAAAGGGGCTGTTTTTCTGTTACCTGTCTCTTACAGAACTGACTTTTCAAAGTTTTTTTTAAAAACCAAAACTTTTTGCAGATAGATTTACTTGCAGGCTTTAAAAGGAAGACACATAAAATAGAGTTTAAATAGTTTTATTATTATTATTTCCTGTGATTTTTCTTTATATTAGATTTTTTTTCTCAGTCAAGAGACAGCATCACAACCTAACAACCAAAACCAGGTTACACACACACACAGGCACACTACACAACGTATCCCAGGCAGTCGTGTCCTCCAGTCTGTCCTCACACAGCAAACCTTTACAGAGTGTCCTGCAAGGAGGAGACACCTTTCCCTACCGACCCTGCTCACACCGACTGAACACGTAACAACACACGGACAGGACGGATTCTGTTTTGGACGGGTTCCTGCTCTGAGTTTCAGTCCTACAGCACAGGTGATGTAGAAAAGCCGCGGGGCTTGTCCTCTCCTCCTGCCCCCGGTGCCGGAGTGGCGGCTGCCCCAGGTAAGGCCCTCAGCAGAGCCCAGTGATGGAGCTGCGTGGCCGCTCTGCCGGGCCGGCGCCGGGCACGCCAACGTTCCCAACGCATCTTAGGGAAGGTTTAAGGCAACCTTTTCCAACCCTTCTCTTGAGAGGGAACCCCGGCCGTGGGACACGCCGGCTGTCCTGGCGCTCACCCTTCCTGCTGCTACTGCTCCTGCTTGCTCTCCAAGCGTGGCCCAGCGGTGAACTGGGTTTAGGCTGAGCTTTCCAAAGCTGCNGGTAATCATTCTGTTGGGCTTCTCTGGAAAATCCTCACAGCGACTTTGAAAACAACACAGAAACACAGAAATATCAAAAACTGACTCCCCGGTCACCTCTTGCATAGGACTTGTAACTGCAGTTCAGTGATTTATTCAAGTTCTGTAATAGTGTTAAAAAAAGATGACAAACCATGAAAAAGGGTGAAGGCACATGTACAGTCAGTCCAGCATGGGGACGGATAATGTGCAGGGATGAGTTTTACAAGCGGAATATCTGGGGCTGATACATACAAATAGAATATTGCAGTGCTCAGTGGCTCTGTTCTGATACAAGAGAAAATTCTACTAGTTTGCTGTTAGTGCCTTGTGCTGTTCCCTCATCCCTCATCCCTCAACAAAGCTGAGGATAAGATTTTGGTGAGATGTGGGCACAGCTGCTCCCGGATTCCCCAGTGAGGGAACATGAGGTGAATGTGAAAGAGCAGAGGAACTTTGTGCTCCCTGTGCAACCCATTTTTATGCTACACTTAGAACTTAGTGTGCTGCTTCCATTTTCAAGGAATAAAATCTTCCGCACACACAGAGGATGAAATAGGATCAGAGCAGAAGGCAGAAGGATTCTCAGGTTTAGCTGTAACAGAACCAAAGCTTTGTGGCCATTTTCATGCTCTAGGACATGGGGTAGCATCCCTGTATCTATGGGACTGGGAAAGCCACCCCCTTGCCAGCCCAGGAGGTGTCAGCTGTGAATGACCCCGGGGGACACACCTGGGGGTCACCACCCTGCACAGAACTGAAAAAAGGACCACATGTAAGAGCCATCTTTGCTATTAAATGGAGCTGCTCATCTTCATCATCCTCATCCCTTTAAGGAAAGAGCTATGGGTTTACATAATTTCACAGACTCTTTTAAGAAGCAAAAGGAAAGGCTGGTGGAGGACACACCGATGGATGGCATGGAAAGGGGAGACCTCCTGCCCTGCCCAAGCTGTGCCTGGCTGTCCTGAGTGCTCCCACCACTGGGATCTTGGGAGACAAGTGGAGGAGAAGGTGGCATCTCCAACAGGTTTGAGGACACCTCTCACCAAAGGAGGGACTCCCCAGCCAGGCAGAGCCTCTCCCATTGCTGCATCCAGCCCCTTCCTGCAGCCACACTCAGGCGACCTGTGGCAGCCACTGCGATCACGTGAATGGGGTGAGGATGGACCCGTCAGGATGATGGGAAATTACTGACTTTGCATTGAGCAGATCTGAGAGAAATGGGCAGAGAGGGAAAGCTCCACCTTGAAGAAGACAAGTCCTGAGGGGATCAGCCCCAATTAAAACCCATTAATGTGCCCAGAAGGTCTGACGAGTGGGTCTGGCCGTGACTGTTCCCTGGGATGGAGACGCTGCCGGTGCCGTGGGTGTCTGTCCTCAGATTCCAGTCCCTGTGAGCAGCTGTGCTGAGGAGGTCACCACACACAGCCCAGTGGTGGAGAAGGGCTTGGGGAGAAGCTCTGAGAACCTGGGCAGGATTCTGGGGTGCTGGTGCATCCCTCCTGCCACCAGCAGCTATTTCTGAGCACAGACAGCAAGGGAGGAGCAACAAACGGGAGGCACATCTGAGTTGCTTGTGGGAATGGTGGTGGCTGACAATCTCCGGTGGCTTGAGAGCCCCTGTGGCACCAGCTGGACACAGATGGCCTCTTGTTTTAACCTGGACACAGGGAAGACTTGGGCACTGTCACCACCCATCCCCAGGCCAGCAGGGCTCAGCGCTGTCTTCTGGCTGATCTTGAGAACCATTTCACTTCACTTGGCGTGACCTGTAACTTCTTGCTGTCCATTTCCTAATTATTAGATGGTTGATCTTTGGGGAGTCACTTGTTTTTCAATAAATTTACATGACATTTAATTTCCACTTTAGGCAGGGCACTGGAATTTATGCTGGTCCTCCACAGGAGTGACTGCAAAGCTGTGGGAGTCAAGACTATAACCTCACTGTAGTTTTTTCATCTTTTTTTTTGTTCTGACAGGTATGATAAGACATCTAAGGGATATTTTTCTCCTCGGTGGGGTTGGGTGGAAGAGGAAAAGGTATCAGTATGATGTAAATGTAATATTATTGATGAGAAACATGCCTAAAGAAAGAGAGAAGATTCCCACAGTGGTCTTTGGGATGAGCCATGCGTTATGTTATCCATGATGGGAAGGAAAAGCCAATGCCCATGAAAAGAATTGTTTTCCTCCCAGATCAAGCTTTTGCAGCAGAGGTTTTTGGAAAGCGCATTTGTGAGTGCAAGTTTCAGAGCAACAGGTGAGGAAGACTTTTGCCCCCACTCCCTTGGCAGCCCCCCCAGCTTTGCAGCACAAGTAGGAGCCAAAACCCGGTGTGAGGACCTTGTGGCTGCCGTGGCTGCCGGTGAGTTGCCCTGCGTGATGGCCAGCCTTGCCTTGCCCTGCCTTGCCTTGCCTGGTGTGGGAAGCACAGCCATGGGAAGGTGTGGGGCCTGGGGGTGTCCAGATGTATCCCAAGAGGTGCCACTTCTGCGGGAGGGCCACCCCTTCTGTCCCGCCCTGCTGGCTGGGGGAGCCTCCCCACACATCAGGGGTCCGTCCATTGCAGGAGTACCAGGCAGCCAGACCAGAACAAGGCAACTCAGATGCAAGTCTTGCTTGGAGAAGATCCCTACACCATGGGGGCTTCAGTGGTGATGGAAAGATCCTCCCCACCATAGGGCTGTGCTGCCTCCACGGGCTCCAGCCAGCACTGCCAGCACTGACCCAGCTGCCCCTCCGTGCCCATCCCCCACTGCTGCTGTGGCCGGACCCATCTCACCTCTCTGAGCCCAGCACTGCCACGCTGCCCAGCAAAGCTGGCATTTACCCAACAGGGGTTTGCCCAGGTCTCTCCACCAGGAATTCTTCCTTTCTTTATGCTTTCATTGCAAGAAATGTAAACATTTCTTCCCGAAAATCCATCCGTCACCTCCATCACTGTTTCTCCAGGTGATCACTCCAATGGCTTCCCCCATCCCGGCTGTCTCCTGTGTTGTCACAGGAGTCAGGCCAGAACACACAGATCTGTGGCACTTCCCAAATCCTCAGAGGCTCAGTGCTGAAAATCTGTGCCTGGTCGTTCATAGGCAAGTCCAAAAAGTGATCAGCCACATTCTAGCAGCTGTAAGGTGAATTTTCAGGACATGAACAAATTAAGAGGGGCTGCTGCCCAGGAATGGTCCCACCATGAGTGGCTACAGCTTCTTTCCCACGCAGGAATGTCAGAGCACCAAAGCCTGCAGTTCCTCCAAGGCAGCCTAGGCAGGCTCTCACCACCACGTGCTGCCACAGGCCCCATCCCTGCAGCATCCCTCACAGACCAAACCAAACCCCACATCCTAGCAGAGGAGCCTGGAAAAAAGACATTTTTAAAGAAGCCAGCAGACTGGTTTGTCCCTGAGTCCATGCTGTAGTTTCCCCCTACACACATAAAGAAAAAGAAGTGAAATTCATCCCTGCTGTCCCAGCAGGGCCAGCCCAAGGGCTCCCTGTGAGCACCTTCCCATTGGGAGCACCACACAGCTCATCACAAACACTGGGTGCAAAAAAAAATAACCAACAGACCCCTAAAAAACTCAACCCCACACCCCGAAACAATCTACTGGACACCAACACCAGGCTGTGAGATATCTACACATGCACACAGGTGCACACACCAAAGTTCTCAGTTTTTAAGCACCTTTCGTTTAAGATTCAAGAAGACAAATAACCTCAATTAAAAGTTTTCTTGCTGTGGCAGCACTGGGCAGGTTTGGGATGAGGCCACACCTTGCACTTGCTGCTGGGCAGGAGCAGAGCATCACAGGGCTCCTGCACAGCACAGGGAGGGTGGGTCACACCGGGAGGTGACAGTCCCCTGGCAGGGGGTTGGCAGGTGAGTGTTGGGTGTTAGTACACAGCAAGTGTGCAAACAGCAGAGGGGGGTCACAGGAGCACAGGTTTGCTGTGGTACGTGCACTCTGCTCGAAATCTGGTTTAACCTCTTCATGAAAATGTTACTAATAATTTATTAACCCTTTATAAACATACTCTGGATATGAAGTGTGATAATAGTTCTGCTTCATGCCCTGTGCTGGCTGGGCACAGTGTGAGGAAAGACATCTCAGACTGGCACGGAAAGAAGAAAGGATAAAACCAGTTTGCATTCACTTCTGAAAACCAGCATCACCCGTTGGGAAGGGGTGCTGGGGCTGGGAGCTGGGGCCTGGGTGCCACTGTCAGTGCCTGCCCCAAGGCCCCCAGGAACTTGGCCAAGGGATTCTGGCTCACAACAGATGAGCAGGACACAGAGGAGGATTTCCATGAGGGATTTCTCCGGGGGTACCATTCCCAAGCACACCAGTGGGCACGGAGGAACCCGGCAGGTGAGATACCACAGGATCTGTGCCAGGCTCCCTGCTGTCCCCCAGCCTGTTCCTCTGGGAGCCGTGGAGGGGCAAAGGGGGCAGAGGCAGCCTCTGATTTCTGGAGAGCTCTGGAGGGACTGGCAGCAACTTGGATGTGCAGGAGAATCTGCAGTAGAGAACGGGCTGGGGGGGCAGGACACTGCTTGGCTTCTCCACTTCTTGATGTGTATTTGTGCTGGAGAGAAAATGCTTCCTCTAATGGTGATGCCCGGTGGCCACAGCTTGGGTCATCCAGCAACACAGAACGAGGGGGACGGGGAAGGCAGCACCTCATTGGAGCTCCAGAGCTCGGGCTCTGCCCCTGCTTGCCATCACAGGCACCTGTGCCAGCGCCCCTGCACGTGCCATGCTCCCTGGTCACACCAGGCATCACTTCAGGGGGAAAGGAAAGGCATTTAGTGTGAAACCCAGAAGCCAAAGGAGGTCAGTGCTCCCCTCAAGTCAGTCTCTTCACCAAGAAGACACGAGAGATGGGCCAGGGTGATGTCCAGTGTGGTCTCGGGCTCGGCGAAGGACGGAGGTTGGGCGAGGCCCGAGGAGTGTGGGTCGGTGCCGAGGGTGGGGGATGCCGAGTGCCCTGGCTCGGTGCCTTTGGGAATGCCATCGGAGTGAAGGAGAAACGCTGCAGGGGAGCAGCAGCATCCAGATCCTGCAGCCCGGGCTCCCCAGCACAGAGCTGGGGGCTGTTGCTCCTAAGAAGGTTGGGTTTGGTTTTAATCTCATTAAAAGAATTAAGAACTACCAGCTGTCTGAGGTTGGGCTCACCACAGTTCCTTCAGCCAAGGTCCCGCTAAGGGGATGGAACACGGTGAATGGAAGAAACTCCTGTGAAATCAGAATTTTGGGGGGATTGTGAGGGTTTCTTGTTTCAGAGGGTAGGAATTCAGGCTGTGAGATGGCCACAAGCAGGACATTTTCCCAGGGTATGGAGTGCAAAACTAGTCCCTAAAGGGAGGCAGCTGGGGGCAATCAGCAAATTTCTGTGGGTTTGGAGCCATCTCAGCTGATGGTGGAGCCAGTGAAAAGTCTAAACCATGTTCTTCCAACGGCAGAAGGAAGTCACAGGGAGGGGAGAGATTTGCAATCAAAATCAACCTTGCCTATAAGGGAATTTGGCCCTTCACAGGAAACGATGCAATTTTTAGTGGAGAAAAAAGATACACCCATTACAGCTCCCATTACAGCAATCCTCTCGCTCAGGCCTGCTCCATCCTGACCCTTTGCAGCCACTGCCAGATCCATCTTTGTCCTTAATTCAGCCTCTTCTCTCCGGCCTCCTCTTCAGCATCTCTTCACCACCAACATTGACGTGCTTTTGCCACCTCGGGGAAGCTGTGCAGATCCTCCACTCCCCTCCTAGGGGGCAGCTGGTGCTCCTTGGCTTAACAGTGCCTCTTCCAAGGATAAAGGTATAAAGGGAAATACACATACACACATACAGAGGCGGGTCTGTCGGGATATGGGTGTGGCTGGGGCAGGTGAGTGGCTCCAGGAGGAAGGGGCCCCACCAGGACGGTGATGCCACCCCCGGCCCCAGGCTGGCCCCTCCTGGCCCAGTGGCCAAGGGCTCTGGTGCAGTGCTGGGATGGTGCTTTGATTCCTGAGATTGCTTTTAAGATCGATTTAAAAAAAAACACCATGAGGCATCAGGAGCCACCTGGCTGACCTGGCCACGGAGGTTCTACCAGCGCTTCTCACCATGAGCCCCCTCGGGACTGGCAGTGGGGGTAAAAACGTAACTAAGAAATCAAGGAGGGAGGGGAGTATTTGCTGGTTTTGGAGGGAGGAAGCATTATTTAGTGTCATTGATGAGATTTTCCTAAAAATCCCAAATCCTCTGGCTTCACTGCTCTTTTCACTTCTGCTCGGTGTCTCCATGACATCCCAGCCCGGCTGTACGTGGAGTCCATGATGTCGTGAGGAAAGGCACTGTTGTCGCAGGCTTATCAGGACAAACAGGCTTCGCCATGGAATTCAGGAACAGATGATTTCACCAGGAATACCGATTTCCTGCGTGAAGGCTGGCGAGGCTGTGAGGGTGGGGGGCTCGGCACGGCCCTCCGTGCCGGCGGCTCCAGGGGCTGCTGGCCCAGCTGGCGTCGAGGGCAAGGGGCGAGGGGAGCAGCGAGGGCAGGGGGAGGAAGATGAAGAGAGCGGGCCAGGCGTGCGGGTGCGGGGGGCGTGGAGCGGAACCGCAGCCGGTGTCACCGGTGTCCGTGGGGGCCGGCACTCCCGGGGCTGGTGTCGGCGGGGGGTGAGGGCCCCCTGGGCAGGGGGGCGGCGGCGCGGCCGTCCCGGTGAGGTCAGTAGTTGCAGTGGCGCTGGCAGGGCTGGTGCACGAAGGCCCCGGGGAGCTGCTTGGCGCGGCGCGGCGGGCGCTGCCGGGCGCGGTTCTGCCGCTGCAGCGCCTTCTGGCCCAGCCGGTGCCGCTCCGCCAGCTGCTTGGCCCGCTGCACCCGCTGTGCCTGCCCCACCTTGTCCAGGATGGCCGCCTTCACCGCCAGCGACCGGCCATGGTGCGCCACGTGCCGCTCCAGCCGCGGCTCCGGCACCTCCCTGCGGAGAGAGGGGCCGTCAGCGGTGCTGGCACTGCCCTCGCACCGGGGCCACCGACCCGCACACGCTGTGCCATGGGACCGCTGCCCTCCCGCCCCAGAAGCCTGCCAAGGGCAGGGATGCTCCAGCACCGGCTGGCTCTGGGACACCTGGGCAAATCCAGGCACCACCAGGAATGGGGTGTTCCCACAGCCCCCACCATGCCTGAGTCCCTTGAGCCCGATCTGTCTCCACCCCACTGTGACCCCTTTCATTCCCTGGCTAGTCTCGAGTACCCTTTGGCCCTTCTCTGTCCCCTCCAGCATTGAGGAACCCCTGAAGTGCTGGAGATCAAGCTGTGGTCCTCGGGAAGACTTTGGAAAGAGAAGTCCTGGAGGAATGGTGCCCACTAGCCAGGAGTAGTGTCTCCCAGCCACGACCAGCATCCCCTAACCAGGAATGGTGTTCCCTAGCCAAGGATGGATCCCCTGACAGGAATGGTGTCTCCTAGCCCAGGACGAAGCTTACCCCCAAATTCTTCCTCCTCCCCTGCCCCACTGAGGGTCTCTGGGGGAGCTGCTGGAGGGTTGGGACTGGGGGGCAGCAGGGGCCCCATGGCACGGTGGGAGCCGGGGCTCAGCCAGCAGCAGCAGGGCAGGCTCTGCCTGGGCTGCTGGGCATGGAGGGCAGCCCTGGGGGAAGGACTGAGCTCTAGGCTGTGACCCCAGGAATGCACGGGGAGGGCTCCAGCCCACAGGCCTGCCAGAGCAGTGGGTGCCAGGGCCATTTGGGGCATTTCTGCTTAATTTCACCCCCCCTGCTAAGCTGAAGTTTGGGGCAAGAAGCTGGTGATGTCCCACTCCCCCACAGCTGTGGGATACCCCTGTGCTGGGCCGGTATGGGGGCCAGGAGGGGTATTGGGGGGGGCTTCAGCAACCTCTTCCTGAGGGAACCATGGGTCTTCAGGAGGCCACTGTGCCCAAAGGCCACCCTGTCCCCTTGGGTTTGCTTCTCTTGGGCCGTACCTATGGAAAATCCCAGTGTAAGCTCAGCCTGGCAAACACCCCTGGATGGGTGATGGGGTGGCATCAACATGAGTGGCATCGGCTACACCAGGAGCCCCTGCCTGGGGCACGGGAGAGGTGCCACATTCATGGTCCTGCACCCATGGCCATCTAAACATGCTGCTGAGAACTCCTTAGCAGAGGGTTTTGGGACACGGGTACCAACCCTGCACAGTGTCAGCTGGGGCACCCTGCCAGACGGGCAGGGTACTCCCCTGAGAGGGGGCATGGGGACACTGCTGCCCACGGACCGTGTCAGCGAAACGCTTCCAGATGCAGGAGGGGATGTGGGATGCCAGGGCTGGCCGCGGCCCCTCGGTGTCACCCCCCCAAGCGCACTCACCCTGCAGCATCATCCTCGGGGCCGTCCCCGTCCGCCTCGAGGGTGCTGGTGACGTACACGGACATGCTGGGGTGCTCGATGAGCAGGTCCTCCATGGGGCTGCTCCCCACGCCGTCGGGGCCCGGCTCCTCTGCAGTAAAACAGGGGGGAGGGGTGACAAACCAACTCTCGNCAAGGCAGCCTTTCCCCCTTCTTCGAGGGAAGGGAGACGTTCAGCCAGCAAGAAACGCTGCCCTTGCCTGTGGCTGCGGCACCCGAGCCCAGCCGCGCCGTGCCGAGCCGTGCCGAGCCGAGCCGCCCCAGAGGAACGCCGGCATGCCTGCACGCACAGACACCACCCAGCACTCGGCAACACATGGAGACCAGCCACACACAGCGGGGACAACAGTCCACACCTTCTCTCGGGAAGAAATCACGGCAATAAATTCTTCACAAAGGCTTTTGCCGTGCCTTCAGCTTCAGTCCCTCAGAGGCCGAATTTTGGGTGGCTGATCCAGGAGGTGACACCCCCCACACACACACACCCCTGCAATGCCCCAGTGATCCGTGCTTTCCCTTCCTAATGTCCACCTGGCAAAAGCTGGTGCTTTTCTGGGCTGCCTGTGGTTGGAATTACTGGTGGTGTGCTGGGAATATTGGGCTCATTGGGATGCCCAGACCCATTCCCAGCCTTATCAGGGGGATTCGAGGGAACTGGTGCCAGTGAGGGGGGAGGCAGTGCACTATCTGCATGGACACGTGTGACGCTGTGGCTGGGTGAGGGAGCAGGAGGAATCACAGGTGAACGTGTTCTTGTGTGGAGAAATGCAGTGCATGAGCAGGAGCATGGTATTCCCAGCTCAGTACATCCCCAGCTCCTCTCTCTGCTGATGCCCCAGCCCAGGGCTCAGCAGAGGTCACTAATGGCCTTGCAAACACAAGTATCTCTTTCTCCAGGTCAGTGGCTATCAGGCTATTAATAGTTGTTGACATGATGGGCTGGAGATTATTTGTCTGCCTGGAGACAGCCTTCGAGCCCAGCTGGAGAATCCCTGGTCCAGCAGCGCTCCCACAGCAGGGTCAGTGGGCACAGGGAGCAGGGGGACCCAGTGCAGTCTGTCCAGGTTCACCAGTCCCCATCCTTTGCCGCTGTGAGTTTTAATGTCATAAGCAGTATTTTGGGATCCTCAAATCCCTGGGTGAACAGCCATATCCTGCAAAATGCTCTTTGCCCCCTTCCCTGGGTGCTGAGCATAGCCAGGCTGGGCAAGGGGGTGAGAGGAGCATGAGAAATGCTCCTGGGGGGTCTGGGTAATTTGGGTGCCTCTTGCAATACATGGGGTAATGACCGGGCTGAGAGGGACCGAATCTGGAGGCTACCTAGGCTGCCAGTGCTGCTGGGAGGGAGCCAGGCTGGGAGCTGCTGCTGGCCACCACGGCTCCAAGGGGACCTGGAGCCTCCACATTTAGTTTTTAAAGTGCTTGGCATAACTCCAGCTTCAGAAATAGGGCTGAAAGAATCTGCTCCCCCACTGCTCGGAGTTTGCTGTGGGACCAGACGGCAATGGGAATTAGCAGTGGGATCACTGCAAGCAGACATGCTGCTGGAAGCCAGAGCTGCATCAAGAGCCCAGCCACATCACTGGGCAAAAAATGGGAGTGTTTGGTACCAGAGTCAACCCTTGGTCCCCTCTGAGCCAGCTGCAGTCTTGGGATCAGGGCACAGCCCAGTGTCTGTCTGGCTGGGGAAACCTCTGGCTCCTTCAGGCATGCTTTAGGCACACTGCAGCTGCTGCCAGCTGGCCCAGACACATGGCAGCTGCACACCCACTGCTCCAGGGACCTCCTTGCAACCAGCCCCCTCCCATGTCACTGCTGTGACCCGCTCCAGACAGTCATCTGAGAGCCCAGAGGACAGGGAATCCTCCACAGCTGCCCATGCCCAGACCACCCATGACCGCCACCAGCTCTTCATAGTGCTCCCTCCCACGAGGCACAGGGATCCCTCTCCCCCATCCCAGGCTTGTCCCTGCTCTGGTCACCTCTGCAGGTCACTGCACATGGGGAAGAACTCTAATGAATGACTCACATCACAAAAACAAGCATGGTGTGGACAGGCAGGGAACCTTTGCTCAGAGAAATGCTGACTGCAAGAGGGGGGGAGGACAAAACCCTCCTACTAAACCTGCAGGATACATCTGTGGTTCCCTAGGCTGGGGCACCACAACTAACCAAAGGCTGCCAATGGAGCACAACCACCAGGAGCTTCTGCACAGGCGGGCGGGTTTGTCTGTGGTCACTGCTGGATTTGCAAGGAAAAGGTCATAAAAATATCATTGCAATGGGCTGAGTCATCAGTGTTACAACAGAAACTCTGAGGTTTGAATGGAGTTAGAGAAGCTCCGTACAGGAGGAGTTCAGTCTGCGTGGTTGGTGTCAAACAGGGCTCTGCATGGCTGTCACCATACCTGAGAACAGGGAGCCCTGTGGGCTCTCTAGGTATAGAGACCTGGTGTCAAACATGCCTTGACATGGGCACGGGGAATGACTTGGGAAGATAACCGCTTTGGAACTGAGATTTTCTCCCCTCAAATGACCCAAACACGGGCAGATCACTGGTGGCATATCCCCAGCTGGGACAGCTCTGACACCTGCCCTCTCATGGGGACAACTTTGGCACCCCACCAGCTCCTGGTTTGTTTTCAGCAGGGGCAGGGCAGGGAGCAGCCGAGCCTGGCACCTCCTGTGCTGGCCAGGGCACAGCTCAGCTGAGGCTGTGGCAGTGCCACAGCCGGTGGGCAGAGCCTGCAAGGGCTGGGTTCCCCACCCCCCTGAGTCCTGGCGGGTAGGATGACATCAAAACTCTGGGTAATCTCCCTGGCTGGTGCCATGCCAGGGTGCCATCCTGGCACAGAAACACCCAGAGAATCCTGGGCAGCAGCAGCACCAGCCAGGGATGCTGACACTGCTGCCACACTGGTGAAAAGTCAGGAACCATCACTGGGAGAGGAAATGGGAAAAGGAGGAGCAGGTCAGTGGCTGCTGCAGTGACCACAGGGCCAGGGGCAGGGCAAGGGCAGCAGGAGAGAAAGGATGAAGGACAGAGCTGATCCCATGTGGTGTAAGCTCATCTGCTGACATCTCAAGGGGTTTGCCCAGCTCTGGAAGGACAAGGTTCAGCAGAGGCTGTGGGAAGCCAGTGCTGCTGCTTTCCTCACCTGCAAGATCAATAACAAGCCAGCCATCCTCCTCCTCCTCCTCCTCAACAAAGGGTTTGGGCTCCTCTAGGCCCTCTGGTGTGTTGCTGTCGCTGAAGAAGAGGCTGGTGAGACGCTGAAACATGGTGGGGAGTGGTCCAGAGAGGTGGTCAGTGAGTTAGAGCTTCTGCTGGGCACCAGCTTCCAGGCACGGAGATGGGAGTGATGTGCAGAGAGGGGAAAAACAGCCCTCGAGGTCTTGGTGGTGGAGTTGCTTTGCTGTCAGAGGAATCTGAGTTAAGTGGTGTGCAGTGCAATTGTGAGGTTCTTCACTTGGCTTCAGTGCAAAGGCCTGTAAAAGGAGAAGAAAAGGAATAATGCATTAGGATTGGCTGGCAACGTGGTCCTCCTGCATCCTGGGGGCTTGGATGGGCCCGAGGGGTCAGCAAAAAGGTGGCTCTGGCACTGACTGTGCCATGGGCTGTCCCAGATGGTGGTACCTCCAAGGGGATCAAGCACCATGTCTGAGAGTGAAGGGCTGTATGTCTGTGTTCTGGAACCTCCACCTGCATCGAGCCCCATAGTGTGTCCCCTTCCTCTCGGGCAGGGTGTCCCAGGGG
The DNA here is from genome assembly GCA_013400415.1 of Scytalopus superciliaris. Classification (NCBI taxonomy): domain Eukaryota; kingdom Metazoa; phylum Chordata; class Aves; order Passeriformes; family Rhinocryptidae; genus Scytalopus; species Scytalopus superciliaris. The sequence continues at coordinate 110,156 of VXBX01002735.1, forward strand.
ACCCATCCAACAGAGCCAAACACTGTCCCAAAGCCAGGGCAACATGCCAAGCCCCTTGGAGTGGGCAGGGCGAGGACAGCAACACCATAGAGTCACAGAATGGTTTGGGTTGGAAGAGACCCCAAAGACTGTTCTGTTCCAACACCCTCTGCCACAGACAGGGACACCCTTCACTAGACCAGGTTGCTCCAAGCCCCATCCAACCTGGCCTTGAACACTTCCAGGGATAGAGCAGCCACACATGCTCTAGGAAAACTGTGCCAGGGCCTCACCTCCCTCACAGGGAAGAATTTCTTCCCAATATGCCATCTAACCCTGCCCCCATCAGTTGTAAGCCATTCCCCCTTTTCAAAAGTCCCTCTCCAGTTCTGCTGGAGCCCCTTTAGGCACTGGAAGGAGCTCTCAGGTCTCCCTGGAGCCTTTTCTTGTCTGGGCTGAACACTCCCAGCTCTCCCAGCCTGGCTCCAGAGCAGAGGGGGCTCCAGCCCTGAGAGCACCTCCACGGCCTCCTCTAGACTTGCTCCAACAGCTCCATGTCTTACTTGAGGCAGCTCTGCAGGTGGGGTCTCACCTGAGTGGAGCACAGGGGCAGAATCCCCCCCCTTCACGTGCTGCCCATGCTGTGGGATGAGCCCAGGATGGTGTTGGCTCTCTGGGCTGTCAGCACACACTGTGGGCTCATGTTCAGCCTGTCATGCTAGCCCTTGGTGAGTCTGCTCATCACTGTTTTACCCCCAGAAAAGCACATCACCCCCACTGTGAGGGGAGGTCAGCACTCACTAATTTCCTTAATGATTGCCAAGCTTCTGGCAAGGCACAGGGACAGCAGCCACAAGCTTCAGAGTGTTATTCATGTGGAGAAAATGCCTTTTGGTCCAGTGACATTAAAGGGCATTAAAATGCCATCAGGAGCTTCATGAAGAGGAGAGAGTGGGGGGCTGCCATGCTTGGTACAGTAACATGGGTGCATTTAAAGGGTAAATCCACAGTTCATGGCAAACTCCCAGTTCATGGCTCTGTCAACCATGTGGCCACAGAGCCTGCAAATGCTCCTCCACCCTGGTGAAGCCCCATCTGCTCTAGGCAGTGTGGAATAGGAAGGGTGCAGGGAGGCATGATGTGTCTGTCCATATATACCCCAGTCCTCCAGCAGCTCAAGTTCTAGCCCAGACCTGCCTCCCAGTGAAGTGGTTTCTCCAGCCCCAGCATCCCGGGGAGCTGGATGGCCTGGGCACTCGCTGCAGTTCTGGCACTCTCAGGCATCATTCATCCCTCTCAGATGGCTGTGCCTTTTGCTGTCTCTCAGGTGCCTTGGGATGTACAACACATGCTCCACAAGGCAGACAATGAGAACTCAAGGGAGCCCTACCACTGGATGGGATCCCCTGGGCTTCGGGGGCTCTGATCAGGTGCAGAACAGAGTGATGGAGCAGCCCTGAAACACTCAGCTCTCCCTCCCTGGCACGGCCAGGGCAGCAGTGTGACAGCACCTGACCCCTTGAGCAGGTCACAGTCCCCAGGTGACTTCAGTTGCCCCAGAGGCACAAGGCAGACCATGGGCTGCAGCTGTGCCCAGCTCCAGTTCCCAGTGCTCAGGGGTCCAGCCCAGCTGGGATGGCTTGGCTGAGGTTCATGGAGCCTCTCACCAGGATGAATCAGAGGTCAGAGAGGACTCCCTGCTCTGTATCCTAAGAGGGTCCCTGGCTTCCCCTGGAGGCACAGAGCAGGGGAGTTTGGGGCACTGAGACATGAGAGCTGTTTCTCTGACCACAGCCAGAGCTCTCACCTCCCAGCCCCCCATCACCACCACAACTGTAGCAAGGCCTCAGCTGTTCTGTTTTCCTCCAGTGCTCACAATTAAATTATCCAGACACCCCCTTTACCTGGATCATTAAAGCATTAATAATATAAGGTAGGGAAACAACAGGAAGAGGGGCTGATAGCCAGCTGGGCGCTGAATGGAACCCAGCCCACTGGGCTCTCTCCCGTGCCCCTTGCTGAGAGCAACGGGATTCCCCTCCCACGGGATGTCCATGTGCATCCATCCTCCACCAGGCCAGGCTGGCAAAGGGCATGGCCAGCCCTGGGGGCTGTGGCACACAGCCACAGCTTCAGCACATGTCAGCTCTGCCTGCAAACCTGGCATCTGCCCGAGCACTTGCCTATTCAGTAAATAGCTTTTAATATTGTATTAATGTTATTTATTTAAGAAGTTTATTAAATATTGAATTGTGGCAGAAACCCCACAGCTCCCAGGTACCTGCTGGTGATGTCTCAGGGCCTTCTGCTGTTTCTCCCTCCCCAGGACCCCAGGCAGGAGGGAACAGGGCAGCTCATGGCAGGCACCGGGGGGTACAGGGGGCTCCAATGCTCCAAGGCCAGCATGCCCCTGGCCCAGGGCAAGGAAAGGAGGGGGTTCATATGCTTGTTGAGCTGGGGCATTCCCAGGCTGGCAGAACTGCTAAGCCAAAGCTGACCCAGTGTCACCAGGCAGGTCCTCAGGGTGACACACTGGGGCTGGGGACAGCAGGGTCCCCTGTGCTGTACCCCAGGCCCACCATACAGGGAGGACACTGCCAATGCTCTTCACCTGCCTCGTGCGATTTGCAGTCTCTTCCCCTGCCTTGATGTGCATGTCACCCAACAGCAGAACTGGGGACAAGAGCTGGCACATGGGGACAGGGGAGGGCCGTGGCCCCAGTCTGGCTTCCAGAGGAAGGTCACCCAGAAAAGCAGCCATCCAGCTACCACAGGCCAGGGGCTGAGCTAGGCAAGGATTTTCACTGTTGCCTCAGCAAAGCCAGCCTCACATGTCTTGCTGCCAGGCCTGGCACCACCAGAGTGCTCCCCTCGCTCTGTGGGCTTGGCTTTGGGAGACCCCAGCAAGGGGTCATCCTCCAAGGAGCTCAAAGCCAAATGACCAAGGACACATTCAAAACCTTTTAGTTTTCTTTTATTAAAATATGACAAAGGCTTTATCTGGACAGTAGGAAAGCCGTTCCCCCTCTACCCATCCAGGAACACCGTAGGGCATTTGCTGCTTAGAGACTGGTCCCCAAAACATCACAGGGTGCAGGCAATGGGCCAGTCAGGAGCTAAGGTGTCTGGACTTCCCAGGTGCCCACCCCAACCCAGAGGGAAGTTGCCTTTTCTAAAGACACAGCAAACACTATTAGTTTCAATCATCCCCTCTCCCAAATTTAACTTCGTTTTCCTTCTCTCAATAATTAAAGACCCTGGGACTGCACTCCCATCACTCACAGTCAACACCCTGATGACAGGTCAGCAGGGGCCATCCTGCTCCAGAGGAGCTACAGAGGGTTGGGGCAAAGGGCAGGGGGCTGGTGGGCAGAGCACAGGGGCTCACAGGCACCTGTGATAGCTCTGGGGGAAGAAGGAGAGTTAAAATCTCCCCCAAGAGCAAAACTTGAGATGGATCATTTTAAAGGATCATTCCCCAAAGAATTCAAGGAAGCCACCCTATCTGAGCCAGGGAGCGTGGGGCATCCTTGAACCCCTCCCTGGCACAAGGGGGTCCATGCTGCACTGTGGGGCATGGGTGGGCTACAGTGGCAGGGTCAGCCCCATGGTGGTGCCCAGGGAGCTGTGGAGGGCTCCTGGCAAAGCCTTCAAGATCAAACCCATGGGATGGAGGCAGGAGTGAGATCCTGGTAGGCAAGGGCCAAAATAAGTGCTAACCCTCCCCCTCGCTTTATCCTGTCTGCTCTGAAAAACTTGGGTTAAAGAAGCAGGATGAGGCTCTGACCTCTGAAACTCTCACAAGGCTGTGGATGACACCAAACTGTGTGGTGC
>VXBX01002736.1:18507-69248 GCA_013400415.1 Scytalopus superciliaris
TAAAATGATAATATTTCTACTCCAAATTTCAAGTGATATATTAATTTAGGAAAATAAGATATGTATTGCAGTAAACATTTCTTCTTACTTTCAGGCAATCATGTCAGGCTACATAAACCAAAAATATATCAAGTACCATTTAATTTAGATGACTTTCTGATTAATAACACCGGAATTTGCATTCCTAAGAAAAGGTATAAAGCTATTAGAAGCTTCTATAACATTCCATTACTACACTGTAAAGTCTATAAGTAATAAAATATCTCATTTTTCCAGTAAAATATGGCTTATATTTCCCAACACAACCACAGTACAGGTACTGGGGTCAAATAAGATAAGTTATAGGACAATGGCGACAAGAGAGGATATCACCCTTCAATCACAAGACAGATTTCTGCCAAACATTTCTGAAAATCTTAAAAAGTTAAAGAAGCATGTACAGTTATGGAGTTTGCAAAATACTTACCAGTCATATTATGTTTTCTATGGTCTCTATGATGTCCTTTGGAAATTCCACTCTCTTTTCAGGGTAGTCTTAAATCAAATCAAACAATCTTAAAAAAGGATGGCTTATAAAATACAAGTAGAGGGAAATCTCACACATATACAAATTCTAACAGATGGACAAAATTATTGTTTTAATCAAGAACAATACCCATTGGTACTACTTTTTTTTTTTTTTAAATAAATAGCAAGGATTTGTGTTGAAAATGTTTCACCATCTACACCAGATGGTGAAGTATTAGTATTCAGGCAGACTCTGAAAATATGAAATTTTAACAGCAATTCTGGAGGTGCTTGAGCCCATATTTTCCATGAACTTGGATGCTCTGAGGGTTTTTTGACCAGCCTAGTACTAATTAAAGCATTTTCATGAACAAAGCCTGGAAAAAAAAGCAGTAGTAAGACTTTGTTTTTCCCTTTTCTGTCTCTTAAATGACAGTTGAATTGCAATGGAAGTTCTCATAAAAATTATGCTTATCCTGTTATTTTAAAATATTGCTCTGTTTAAATAGTTTTTTTCTACTAGTTTTACACACGAAAATGTCAAATATCTGTGATACCCAGGGGAAACCTGCTCTATATTCACTGGTCTTGAAGATATTTATAGTATTTTTGGGATGTCTGTTTTCCCACACCATTCGTGAAATGTTGTGTGGAAATGCGAAATTTTATCTTCCCATGCACAGAACAAAACAGTCAGACTAGACCAAGTCCTGCTTTCAGTAACCAGCTGGGATTCTTTTAGCATCTAGCCAATGGTTTTAAATGTCTGCAACCAGTCGTTGTTATATATACCTGTAAAGACAGCAGAATAAATGGATGATGAGAACAACTGTGAAATTCTGGACCTAATGGCATGGCTTCCACCGGCTTCCTGTGGCTTGAGATTTCATTCTCATTATGTTCAATCTGGCATTTCTTCTGGCCATGTATCCCAGGTAGAATTTCAGCTTTCTGTCACAATTCTTTATACAGGCTGTTTGAACCATAGAGGCCACTGGTTGCAAGGTTATTAAAATTTTGGAGATATCTTTCTGGTTTTGCCTCCAAAGACTAGAGTTAAATTAAAAAACATTAAAAACCACACATTTTTTTTTTTTTTGCTGCTTTTTCTGAAACACTTACTTTGCTTATGAAAAATTTCTTCTGAGTGAAAGAAAAACTCATTCCCTATCCCTATCCTCCAGTGTGCTGCTGTTAGATGTTACCAAATTAGTTTTCAAATTGCCTGTTCTTGGCTACACAACCTTTGAATGAAATGAGTATCAACCTCTGTTTTATCCGTATTAATAAAGGCAAGATAGTATTTCAGGTAGGTTGATATTTTTCTTCTTTCATCATTTTTGGTTAGTCTTTTAGTTTCCAGAGGTTATGCAACATAGTGGGAGTGGGAGGCATTGCCTTTTAGTTACTGGTCTATGGGAAGGATAAGGAACCTCTTGCTCTACTCTATGACTTTGCCTCAGGTAACAACACAGTCTGTTTGGGAGCTCATTGCTGCTTCATATTCTGCATTGCCTGCAGAGACTCCACATCTGTGAAATCAAGTCAGACTTTTGTAAAGAGAATGGTTTGCAGATCTGTGGGGGGGGGGTGCAGCCACAGAGAGAGGCATCTCCTGGAATGAGCCCCTACCTCCCCCTGCCAGCAATCTGTGCTTTTTCCTCCAGAGACCATCTGAGCTAGATGGAAAATTAAGGATTCTTTGCCTGCTTCCCAAAATGTGTGACCATGAGCTTTATAGCAACTGCCTCTTGCAATTAAGAGCTTATCATGTATTGGTGCCAATACATCAACAGATGTAATAAATAGGACCTTTTTTTTTTTTCTTGTGGCATGATATTTTCAGTATCTCACATTAAGGCCCTTCAACATCCAGAAGATACACGTGAAAAGCACATGGAAAATTTAGGCCTTTGTTGGTTTTGGCTTATTTTCCCACATATATCTGGGTATCACAACAGAATGAAGTAGTCAGAAACAACATCAATATTTGGTATTGATTAGCCATTGCTTCAATTCCCCTTAGAGATACTCTCTAAAGCATGGAAGACTGCTAGCTGCAATTCTAGGCAACAAGTGTCAGGGATGGAAAGGTGGTGAGAAAATAGATCCCTCTTCTTATTATTAGGCATACAAATTCTGCACATAATGAATGAAATTCCTCTGCTGACTTGGGATTGTTACTGGCATCTTTCCACTTTCTGTCAATAGAGTAGCATAGAAAATTGGAAGTTCCCCTGGTCTGAATCTCCAGAAGTATCAGATACTTCATTATATTCTCTGGGTATTTCCAGTAGATGTTGATGTTGTAATGCTAATACCAGACACAGATCTAACAGGTTTTGATTTACATAGAACACATTTAGAAAAGATTACTTGCTGGTCTGCATGGACTTTGAGCTGATAGAATTTGAAGGGAGGTCAAATAGCTTTCACTAAACCATACATCACATAATTACAGTGGCGATCCTATTCCTGTGCTGAAAAGTAATTGCTGGCAGGAAAACTGATGCTGATATGCATAATGTTGAAGAATTAGTACCTCAGTTCTCACCATTTCTTTCAGTGATTTGAACTGTCAAATTTTGCTGAGTAAACCAAAAAGAAATTGGTGATAATAACGGACTGCAGTAAATTTTCTTCTTGAGATAATTACTCTGTCATTTTCACATTATCTTTCTCTCTTTCTCACCCTCCTGTCCCAAATGTTTCAGTATTTGGGGAAGCACCAAAGAGTGAATAATATAAAATACAGATTTTTAGACAGGCATAAACAACATCTAAAGGCATATAGAGAGTATAAGTTTATTACTAAGTGTATTCCACACATACAAATATCTTAGTGCTTATAGATAGAAACACATTATGCATTACATCTATTTTGTTAAAAATGCTTTGCTTATCCATAGAATATTGAATCAAAGTATCTAACTTCCCTTACACTAACAAACTTTATTTTCATTATGTTATTTCTGTATATCAACCAACACGGGTTTTGTGCCTGCAAGCAAGGAAAGAAAACTGTCTGGTGGAAATTAGCACAGATTAGGTGCATTCTGAGTTCTAGTCTCTGAGCTGATGGACCTCACACTTGGAAGATTCACAATTAATATTAATCTAAACACATTTGTGTAGAATAGGTCTTTTATAGGCTTTTCTTAGATGCAGTATTTATTGTTTCTTTCATTTCTCAGAGAAAAAATAATTTAGAAATCACAATCACTCTTAACAAAATCCTTTGTGAATCTATGATGTATTATACTATACCTGTACAGAGAGATGGATATGCATATAAAATTTAAAGAGATAAATGTAATTTACATACAAAGATATGTATGAATAGATAATGGCACATGCCAATTATGTGTATAATAATGAATATTTCATTGGGTATGATGGACCCCTTCTCTGATATCACTATTTATTTTTAATTCTAATAATGTCACTTCAGCTGACTTTTCCTCATATGTAAAATGTTAAAGCAAAATAAAATCCCATGTGTCCATTTTGAGATGTTGCACATTCTCCATGTTAAAGGGAAACTTGATCCTACCAGAAAATAATTGTCTTCTTATAGTCAGTATTTTTGAAATGCTAAGTTAGTTATATTTTCTCCAATAGAGATCAACTTTTACATCAAACTCAAAGAACTTTTCCTCCCCAGTTGGGAATAACCTACTTAGGGAAGAATTTGGACCTAATAAAATGATACAATGTCAAAACAGAGTGTGAATGCAAATAAACATCTTAGATATCTATTCACAGCTGAGCCCACTTAAATGTCAAAATGCAGACTCAGCAATGGCTGTGCATGTCATTGAGGATGACACCCACAGTGTCAAATCACAACGAAGCATTGTTGAAGTAAGTCTATAGAGACTACATTAAGTTGTCAAATGAAACAGATGCCAGCACAGATTATATTGCCTCTGAAAGACAAATAATAAGAAATTAAACACAAAGACTCTTATCTTCAATCAAAGTGTACAAGTGCATGGAGTACCACCTGTCTTGCTATTTTTATTTTTTTTTAAATCATCCCTTTTGGCTTTTGAAGAGCTAGAAGCAATGATCCTTTTCTTTCCCTTCATCCAGTGATGTTTTCTTGTTTTCTGTTGGTTTGTGGTGATTTTTGTGTTTGTTTTTTTTATGTTTGTTTGTTTGTGTTTCTTTTTTTGTTGGTTTTTAGTTTTGTTGTTTATGTTTTTTTGGGGTTTCTTTAGTTGCTGCAGATTAAATTGACCTGTTAAGTAATAATTATTATAATTTATCAATAATAATTATGAATAAAAATATATTTCAGTTTCATGTCTATTTTCTTATTGTTTCAGTGCAGGATCTACTTAGAAACTGCTCAATGGACCATACCTGCTGAGCTCTATGAGTTTACCAACTGAAATTCTAAGCAATGAATAGCGCAGAATTATACCTTACCATTCTCAAAACAAGATGTTAGTTTCAGCTGGTTTATAGTTTAACAAGTATCAAAACATCAAAAGAATTCACCTGCTGCCAGATTTTCACAGTAAAAGTGACCATTCTGAGCAAACAGTTCTCATTTAAATCCTTGAGAATAAGACAAGGGTGGTTTTTGTAATAGAGAATCATAGTAATACTTAACATGAATATTTTAGCACATGGATTCATATGAGGATGATATGTAGATGTTTACATTTTAATATTTCCCCAGCTAAAAATGGGGAAGCTTAGTTAAAGCTTTCATAGGGTTTTCATAGAATCATAGAATTGATTTGGTTGGAAAAGACCTCTGAGATCATCAAGTCCAACCCTTGCTCCAACTCCAGTCTATTTACCAGATCATAGCACTCAGTGCAATGTCCAATCTCAGTTTAAAAACCTCCAGGGACAGTGAATCTACCACCTCTCTGGGCAGGCCATTCCAATGCCTGATTACTCTCTCTGTAAAGAATTTTTTTCTAATACCCAACTTAAATTTTCGCTGGCAGAGCTTAAGCCCATGCCCCCTTGTCCTATTGCTGACTGTCTGGGAGAAAAGACCAACCTCCACCTGGCTATAATTTCTCTTCAGGTAGAGAGTGATTAGGTCACCTCTAAGCCTTCTCTTCTCCAGACTAAACAACCCCAGCTCCCTCAGTCTCTCATCGTAGGACTTGTGCTGCAGTCCCTTCACCAGCCTTGTTGCTCTTCTCTGGACCCGCTCCAGCACCTCAACATCTTTCCCAAACTGAGGGGCCCAGAACTGAACACAATACTCAAGGTGTGGCCTTACCAATGCAGAGTACAGGGGCAGGATCACTTCACTGGTCCTGCTGCCCATGCCATTTTTGATACAGGCCAGGATACCATTGGCCTTCTTGGCCACCTGGGCACACTTGGCTCATGTTGAGCTTCCTGTCAACCAGTACCCCCAGGTCCCTTTCTGCTTGGCTGCTCTCCAGCCACTCTGCCTCCAGCCTGTAGCTCTGCATGGGGTTGTTGTGGCCAAAGTGCAGGACCCAGCACTTGGCCTTATTGAACTTCATCCCACTGGAATCAGCCCACCTCTCCAGTCTATCCACATACCTCTGCAGAGCCCTCCTGCCTTCCAGCAGGTCGACATTTAAAGAAAGTTCTCTCATAGCTCTCCTCATTGGGTGAACAGCTTTCTTCAGTGACATCTATGACATGCTTGGTTGGCATTTGTCAGCCAGCTGCACTACAAAGTTCACTCCAGATGAGCAGCAGATTTGTCTCAGATCTACCACAGAAACCTCTGGATTTCTCAGCAGCAGTAACTCCATTCTTGGTGGGCTTGAGTCATGTCTTTAATTTCCCCAAGGCAGACAACTTTAAGTGAAGCCATGCTGTTGTGATCAGAATGGGTTTTCCCCATGCAGTGGTTTTAAGGATTTGCTGCCTGCTCTAAAAGAACTCTGCAAACTCCCTGACTGCTTTTCTTTCAAAACAAGGCCAAACTGTCCACAAAAGTTCTGTTTCCCTTCTGAAATGTATTACTCATGTTACTTACACTTATGCTTTCTTTGCATTCTGGAATCATCTGCAAATTTTATTTGGCTGCATTTTTGCAGAACCTCTTCTCAACCCTTATGCTGGAAAGCTTAATGGAAATGAAAACCATAATATGTCAAATGCAATAGAATTAATAGGCTTTTTTTGTGGTATGTAATCAGTAAATCAGTAAATCTCAAAAAAAACCCCAAAACCTAGTACTGTATTGAGAAAGCAATTTGTGCATAAAGTAATCTAGCAGGATTTATCAACTTGGATGCAGTGTCACAGTGTTAGGTTCTGAACAGACTTTGACTGACACCATGTCTATATTTCAGTGACCTCTGTACATTCCATAAGAAAATATGTTTTTCTACATTGGTTTTCTTCCTCCACAGATGTCGTGTAAAACATAGACTGTTTTCCTCTTCCCTGGTAAAGTAAACTCAGTTTGATCTCCTGACGTTTTCCATTCCCTCCATTGTTGCAGCAGATTCATATGGAAATTTTGTTATGCCTGTTCAATCTCTTTTCCTGTTTTTCTTTTACCCCATAATTCACCAAGTAACGTGAATCTTCTTAAACACCTCCTAAGGGCTTTGCTACTTTATGAAGAGCATTTTGAGTTCACTGGTTTGTAATCACAGTAAAACCTTTTGGCCATGCTGCAATTTTCATTTGCTGGCCAATTTGTTTCACATATGTTCTCAGACCTCTGGAATGTTAAATAATTGTTATCAGAAGCAGTCTTTAAATTCAATTCTGTTGAATATCAGCTATGGTACAACCAATAGCAAGAAAAAGACTTGATTTTGTGTGTGCATGTGTTTATTTGTTTGTTTGTCATTGTTTTTTTAACAGACATGTACAGTATACAGGTTTCACCAACACATATTTTGATCCCTCTAAAATCCAAACTTTTCCGTACTTCTAAAGTCTGGGTGATTTTTAGCAGCTTCTGATCCAATTGCAGCCCTCAGTCTTACGAGAATTCAGCACCTGTTTCTCAACTCAGAGCAGAATCTCCTACTTTTAGAAGTATTATCTAAAAATTCTTTGGGTTTGGGACCTCAAGGGCTGCATCTCAAAATTTGAAATATATTCATAGTGAACTATGTTAAAAAGACTCTGATCTATCATTTCTCATTTTAATTTTAACTGAATTAGAAAATACAAAAAGTTTGCAGCAGCATTCAGCTCTGCAGTCACTAGTCAAAGGACCCCTAAAAAAAAATAAATCCACTTGTCAAGCTACATTTTTTTTACTAGCAACCAATAAAATTTTCCTTTTGAAACTTCCCACTTTGTTCAGGCATACATCTGGCAAACAGACGATATGCAAATTTTGCCTGTGTTGTGAAAATAAGTTCTCATTCATAAAAAATATACATACAATCATAATGTTAGCCAAAGATAAAATCTTAATGATCAAAAGTCAGTCTGTTAAGACCTCATTCTCTTTCATTAAAATCCAAACCTTGTTAAGCTGAGATAGCTGTATGATGACATCTGTTGTTTAATATGTTCAGAAAAAAAGTTTTTTCCATGTTAGATAATGTAGTGATTACAGTATAAATGGCCCTTGATGTTGCCAAAACGCAACAATGAAAACCACTGGCTGATCTATTTTGTTAATTCTGTCGTTACCAAGTCAAAATGCAGGGATGGAAGATTGCTGCTGTAGACATAACCTACAAGATACTCTAATAATATTAACCTGCAAAGTTGGTGGCATTCAAATGAACTTTTCAGGAGAGTCCAAACAAGAAAAGAGTGATAACCCACTCACGCAAACCCTTTTGTAGTCAAACATTGTTAGAATGCAGCAAATATTTTCAGAAGACATATTTGTGATAGTTATAAAACTCTGATATTTAAGTCTTCTTGAAACAATCACATGGTTTTGTGTTCTTACACTTCAGTGCCACAGGTTAGATCTATGTGTGGCTACTACAAGTAAAAGTCTTTTTGATCTTCCTTCCACTCTGCTCCTTGCCTTTTGGAGGGAAAAGCAGACAGGGGGAAGGGTATGTTATCTGTTTGCAATGCACAGACATTCTTTCTGCTAAAATATCATTATTATGAGTAATGTGTTGTATGTGTGTTTCAACATGATTTCAATAAAATTATATATTTTAAACATTCCTAACAGCTCTTTCTGATTATTTATATCTGCAGCACACATATTGCATAATTCATGTTCAAATCATTTCCTGATATAGCAAAGAGTTTCTCTTTATAGCAATTGTTTAAAAGAACAAAACGAGGGTATTTAAGTGGCTAATCATACAGTTTGTCTGCGAAGATATGAGCATTTAAATGACATGCTGATAAACTGATCAGAAATGAGTGCTAGCAGCTACTAAAAATATAAAACAAAAGATGATGTCTCTGCATCTGTTGTGTTATTTAAATAATAATTGCATTTTAAACCACTTTCTTTTATATTCCTTTATTAAAAAGAACCAGTTATGGAAAGAACGGGCAGCAAAATTCCTATAATAAACCCCACATCTTACAGTTCTAATGATAGAATTTTGGTTTTATAAAAATTATTTAGTCCAAGATTTTCCTAAGAGGAAGAAAAAATATCAAATAATTTTTAAAAGAGTGCAGAAAATATACCTTTCCAAAGTGAATTGCTTTTTCATGTTTGGAATAGAATCTGATAGCAACCAAATTATTCTAAATGGATCAAATGAGACAAAACAAACTGTAAAGCTAGAAACGATTGCCTAAGTTGCTTTACTGCTTGTGCTTCTGAGAACTGAAAACTCAGGTACACGATTCTACATCAACACATATACAGTATGTTTTTTAGGAATCACCTGACAAAAGCATATCAGTTTTCTGTGAAAAGCACATGGATGTTCACCAGATTATATTTCAATATGTTAAGAAAAATTTGAAGCGCTTAACAAGGGGGGAAAAAAAGTGTTCTAAATGTCTCCAACAGCATATAATTATTTTCTATCCTTTTTCGGCAAGTGCCGTAGCTCTCAGGAAGTAACACCATAAAGCTGCTTCTAGCCATCAACAGGATCATTCCAAAGTAACTACTTCAGAATTTGACTGTACTACTCTGTGAACATCTCATGAGCAACAGCTAAAAAAAAAAAAAAAAAAAAAATCAAGACAGGCTTGTGACTGATTTCTAGCTAGGAGAAAAGGGCTGAATTGCCAGTGCTTGTCTAACTTGATTGTAGCAGTCATTAAAGTCTAAATAATTCACAATGACTCTGTGGTCAGACCCCTAAGGCATGGAAAAAGGAGCGTGTCAGAAAATGTCCAAGCTCTTCTGAAAGACTTACAGTATTTCATTCCCCTGGTTCAAAGTGTGTAAGGTTACTTATGAAGAAAGATGACAGACCACAAAACGTCAAAAGTTTCATATATTAAAATAGTTTTATTATCATATAGTTCTCAGCATTGGCCACCTAACCTATTTGGTTCAATAAGACCCTGTTTAGGCAAATTATTGATGTCTCATTCACTTTAGGTCTTCAGATGGAGACTAGAGAGCATCCTGTTAGACCCCATGCCTAGTCAAGCCATGGAGAAGATGTTTGGTGAAATGCTTCTGTTGAGACTTATGCTTAAGCTTCCACATGCTGAATCAAACCCCTCTCAAGAATAGAAAGAATTTCAGGATGACAAAATGTCTTTGTTTATGATGAACTTTAATAAATGCCCTTCCAATATTCATTACCACTTAAGATGGCCATTTAAAACCTGTTTTTCTAAGGATTGGGCTCATCTCTTTCATATGTTTTGCAGTTGTTTATTTTATCTTCCTGTTTGAAATGGGTAGAGCACCTTTATCATTAACATGCTGCATGTGTCTCCTTACTTGACTTTTACATTATTGCTCTAGCTATTACTATGCATGCATTATTTATATGGTTGGCTATCAAGGAAAAAAGGCAAGCAATTTACTTGTCAAAACATATTAGAATGCATGACTTTAAATCAAAGTTGCATGGGTTTGTAAAAAGCTATAATAAATGTTCTTTGGCTAATATGTTAGTGTCATGCAGTGGGCATGGTCAATGTATTGGCTAAGAAACCTGTAATCACTTTAAAGACTCACTGAATAGGAAAGAATTTTAGATTATTATGCTTTGCTTTTAATTGTATGATATTAAGACTTAATTTATGAAGATTATATTATTTCAGTGCAAGAAAATTCTAACCTGTGTTTTAATGTTACTATCAGATTTAAACAGGTATTTGCTCAGTATGAAAATTATAAACATCATGCAGCCTAATTATCTAAATCTAACCTACACATATAGACTTTGGGCTTAAAAAATACATCTTTTCTGCAGAATGCATTCCTCTCAGTTACAGAAAGTTCTTGCAGTGTAGATAATTCTGTCCTGCAGGATAGAAATTTTATGGCTCCCATAGCCTTATGCTTCTGTGGTAGGACACAAACCATTGAAACTGAAATCATTATACACAATTCTCATGTGACAGGCTCCCAAAAAATTGTTGTGAGCTTCCTGTTTCACGCAGAAGGTGAGTTAGCTCCCTGTGAGCTACATCTAGAAAGCATATTGACAAAACCAGAACAGTTCCCAGCTCTCCATTGCCCTTGCCACAAAGAGAAACTCATAAACCTGGAAAATGACTGCTGTTTAGTTAGCATGTGAAAATTTCTGAAATTTAAGTTCACTGACCAAACTGACCAAAACCAAGTTGATCCAAAAAAACTGTTTAACCTGTCTCAGCAAATACAACCTGGAAAACAACTGAGGGTCAAACATATTGAACAAAAAATTTAAAATTAGATCCAGGCAAATCTTACAAAAAAATGTTACTAATTAGAAAACCAACTATAATTCTGAATAATTTAAATTACATATTCATTGCATTACATTTCTTTACCTCATTTTAGGAACATAGCTGTTTGTTGGGTTCAGCAGAGTCAGTAATATCTTTGCTCAACATGAAATAGCATTTTGGGACAAATAAACCTCTCTAGTTTATTCAGACTTTCAAACTGCAGTCACAAAGGTGTAATAAAAGTTTATCACACTTGCAGACATGCTTATAAATACAGACCCTACTTCTCAATCATTGTCTATCATACCAAAGAGTTTTTTCTTATTTCCTTTTCCATAATTTCTTCCCAAGTCATACTGAAATTAAGGAAATAAAAGGAAGCTTAGGTGAATGCTGAAGTTATTATAAAAGCTATCCAACAGTAATATCCTAGACTCTGGGGAATATCCCAATGATGATCTTCATAAGGAAAAAGCAGAAATGTGCCATGACAAGATCCAGTTTTATCAAGATACGGTGGCTTATTCAAACTAGCAGGAAAACAGTATGGTTGGACAGTTAATGATGTAGTATTTTCCCTTCCTACTGATGTGGTGAACTATCCAAGTGTTCAGCAAGGCAAGGGTGGTTTTCTGTTCTCAGAGTGGAGACTGGTCTGCTCTGGATACACACACACCAACAGTAAAGTCTGAATAAGAAGTTGAAGTTGAAAAGAACCTAAGAGACAATGTAAGCTTAGCTTTATCTAGGCAGAAACCAGTAGTGGGCTATGTCCCAATGCCTAGGAAAGTTCAGCATTATCCAAGATTTGCTTGCACGAAGAGCTGTCTGAGCAGTGGGAGGTTCTGTGCCTTAAAGAGCTTGCAGTCAGAGTATTAAGCAATGGACAATAGTGTATGTCTTCCTAAAAGTTATGCTCTAGCTTGAGTGAGACTAATCAGCTTCATACCTGAGGTGTTAGCTGAAATTTTTTGAGCTGTGCTATTACCTGACAGTGGGTCAGATTACCCTAATTTATGTACAGGCTGTGGCCATAAGATAATTTTTTTCATATGGTGAAATAGTCACCTTTTATTTTGTCTGTTCTCAGCTTCAATCTGTTTCAACATTTGAACAAGATGACCTTCAAATTTGTTGGGAAAAAAATAATTTTAAATTAGTCTTTTTCACATTGTTATTTATTATTTTAGAGGAAGAGAAAGCACATTTTTACCTGGGGGAAATATACCATTTTTAGGTCTATTTGTCAGATTGTAGAAGGTGTTAAAAGAGGAAGCAATTATTAAGGTTCTATAGGAGGAATTGGGAAAAATAATTTATATAATATTATTTGTCTAAGGTTGCTTTAAAAATATACATATTTGCTAAGGCCAATCTATTAGTTATGTTCCCCATGTGAAAAGAGCAAGACAATCCTAGGTTAGCTATTTAAAAAGGCTATAAAAAGATGGTGTTTGATATATTGAAATTATATGTGAAAGAGGAAAAAATGCTTACAGACAAAAGAGAAAATTGCAAGGTTTCACAGGGCTTTTATTTTAGAGATTGATGGACATTTGTGGGCATATGTAAATAGGTTTAGTCAGTGCTTCACTAAAAACAACTTTGGAGATAAGAAAAATGCCATATTCCTGCTGTTGCACAGTGCAAGACACATGAAGGCTGGTTGAATTTTCTGTCTCTTCATAAACCTGATAAAGTCAAGAAATTATTCCAAGCAGACAATAAGTAAATGCCAACCGTATATTGCAAGTGGATTATTATGCTTTAAACTGATTGGGGAGTTTGAGAGGGGAAAAAATAAATAAAAAAAAGCAGTGTATAGCATGCAGAGTTTATTTCCCATATGATGGAGAATGCTCTGAAACTTTATGACCTGACTGACAACTGGAAAAACAGCCTGGAAGATAGGGTGGTGTTTTGGATGATAGACTCATTCAGGGGTTGTGGAAGTGATAGGTATTTTCTCTGGTCTGTGGATGTATGATCAGATGATACAACTAACCAAGTGTAAGTGCCAACTTTACAATGAACTGAGTCATTCTTCAGACTGTGTTGACAAGATCTCTAGCAATTATAATGTGGACACCTGTACCTAGCTCACATACAAGTCTCTGGCTGTAAATATCTGTACAGAGAGGTCCATAGCTGCAGCTTTTCTAAGACACTGAAATAAAAATTTAAAAAAAAACCCCAGATGACAAAATTCCAAGTAACTATTTGTAGGGCAGTATGAACTGAGAATTGACAGAAGCTGAAAGACACTCAGTAAAATTAATATGGAGATGCTGTAGGACAAGGCAACCTTGGATTTTTCAACTAAGTTCTGCCCTGGTGGATGCTAGTGACTTGATAGGACAGAATTTCATATTCCACTTAGCAGGGAATGACCATTATTCACTCAGGAGGTGGTCAGTGTGATGCTGAGATCTATGCTGAGGCGAGGAAAGAGCCAGCTGAGGTTTCTAACACACATAGCTGGCCAGCAGTAGAGACAGAATTAGAACTAAAATCTCTTGCCTCCAAGCCAGAGACTTCTTCACAAAAATTCCTTTCTTTCTGTTCTCCCTGAATCTGTCCTTTCATTTCGCTCTTTATTGCGTAGTCTCCTTCTGGATTTTTTCCCCTTATTTATTGTTATTTATCAAGATGTTTTATCACAATCCTTCTTTAAAGTTATATAAAAAAAAAAATTCTCCTTCCCTAATGCTAAAAAGATAGTATGATTATATTTAATGACAAAGTACATAACATGACATCCCAGACTTCCCCTGTGAAAGAAATAGATGATCATGTTTAATGAATCTGTTGATAATACAAAAAAGGATCTAGTCTGCCTCAAGCTTTATAAATATACTTTAGCTGGAAGGCTTAGTTATGAAGGATATGACAAACTTAAGCTCTATGATCTTAGCTAAGAAGAAGTCTCTGTGGAAGCTGGTTATCTGTCATGGGGATAACACCAAAAGAGTTCAGAGATTATGGAAAAGCTTTGTGAAAACAATATGCATATGGAAAGGAGGAGTTCACTCAGAGGATTTTTTATTTTTAATAGTTAACTATAAGGTGATAAGACTAAGCTAGAGAGACAATAGGATATTTCACAGAATCAGGACTCCTCTAAATATTGCATAATGTATTTCATCTTCTTAATGAAGATTGGGAGAGTTGTAGAATGATAGATATTGACCTGTAAGAATTAAGATTCCTGTTTATTTTCAGTGATATTGTCCTTGGCCTTTTTATGCTTTCCTGAAGGTTAATTGTCTTTTATCCTCTTTGTATCTTGGAGGTTTGAGGAAGCTAAATGTAAAAATTTTTTATTTAAGCATTTTAGGATGACTTTTTCTATCTGTCATACTGAGAAAACTATTCTCAAGGAGGATTTGTATACAGATGTGTGTCAATCTTTCAGAATGTCTGATAAGGAGAAATGTAAGGGAATAGCATTTTGGGATACCATCTAGTCCATTCTTTGCCCAAAGCAGGGTCACTTTACCAAAAATATTCTTAATAGGCATTTGTATGCTTTTTAAAACTTGTATAACACAGGTTCTACAAATGTCTTTGGTAGTATTTTCTGGTGCCTTTCTGTCCGTTAGGAAAGTTACAGATATTTTCCAGTTTGCGAAAGACAGATACACGGTGGAGTTTAACACTGACAGTAGATGATAACTGTCCTCAACTGAACCATTCTCAAATCAAGAAGAATCTTTAAAGCTTACTCCAGGTAATGAGTGACTAACATACTGCTTTTTCCAGAAGGATTGTATGTAATTATGGGATCGACGTGAAAGGTAATAAAGATTTGTCTCAGCCTTTTACTTATAGTGTCTTCACCAGTGAAAATAAAGACAGGCAGATATCACTGAAAAAGTTGGATTTATTAGACCATAAGTTAAAATATGTAATACTGTCAGCAAATGAAAAAAGTGGAATAAAAATTAAAAATTGGTTATAAAGTAATCTTTCCCTGACTGGCATATACAAGGGCATTTTACCAGCTATAGTTTTCCTCAAAGCAGTGGCTTCTGTGTTGCAGCCAATTCTATGTGGTGCCTTCTGGTGGCTGAGACATTTTTCTTCCCAACACCTCTGAGACACCTCTGTGTGTTTGCCCCCGAGTTTCTAGCAAGCTCCAGACTCAGGTTCTGGAGAAAACTTTCTGCTTTTCTTTGCTTCTTATCATGGCTTTATGTCTGTAACTTTCTTCACAAGAGCAGATTTGGTTCCTGCCCCTGAAATTAACCCCTTGGCCGAGGAAAGAACAAACTCCTGATGCTGGGAAATTCCACCTCAATTGTCTTTCACCCTTGTACTAGAAATACGTGACCTCTGGCAAAACATGAGCAATGGTGGGCTAATGCCATGTACACTGTTTGTCACGGACCTTGAAATGATTGTGACTGTTACCATGTGGCTATTTAATAGCAATTACCCACACTTTATAAGCATTACATTAGAATATACAATACCTTAGTAATTTTTTCTGTTTCCAATTGGGATGGTCTTAGACCCCAATTACTGTAGCAGTCTTTATTTCAAAATAATGAACAATTTGAGACAATTTCAGAAGGAAATTGAAGTGACAGAGGTGGGAATAAGTCTTACTTAGAGACACTCACAGTGAGAGGAATATTTCCTCCAATAAACTTCTAGGTAGCCTTTGTATCTGCACCTCAGGGGACCTTACAACTTTTCTGAACAGCCTGAATTCTGCTCTCCCGACATTCAGAGCTGAAGTTTCTTTGGCACTTTTCCTCCTTCTAACAGAGATTTTAAGCTCAATCACTTCGTGGTCACTGTGGCCAAGACTGCCACTAATCTTCACTTCGTTTACGAGATCCACTCTGTTGACAAGCAGAAGATCAAGCAGGGCATCTTTCCAGGTTGAACCTTGTTCCATAAAGTTGTCATACAGGTGTTTTAGGAATCTTCTAGCCTGGGTTGTAATAGATGTGTGATGCTCCCAGTTAATTTCTGGCAAGTTGAATTCCCCCATAAGGACAAGGGCAGTTGATTTGGAAATGTCCCTTAGTTCCTCAAAGAATAGTTCATCAGCATCATTGTCCTGGCTTGGAGATCCGTAGTGGACTTCCACAATGACATCCATATTATTTGTTTTTCCCTTGACTCTTATTCAGATGCTCGCAACTCTGCCATTTCCAATTGTGAGCTCCATACATTCTAATCCTATTACATACAGTGCCACCCCTCCACCTCTTCTGACCTGTCTATCTCTCCTGAAGAGCCTGTAACTGTCCAACAGGGCACTCCAGTCACAGGTCTCATCCCACCAGGTTTCATTTCTGCCAATGATGTTGAAACTCTGGGACTGGGCCAAAGCTTTAGCTCCTCTTGTTTGTTCCTCGTGCTGCGTGCATTAGTAAATAGCCTTAACATATATACACAAACACTAAAAACAATTAGCTAAACATATATATGGACTGAAATATGTGCTTCAACATTAGACATAAAGGGGCCAGTTAAAACAGAAAGTAAGAGGCAGGTCGTCCTCTAGTGAAAATCAGAGATATTTGATGTGTTTAGTGCTATGCCCAGGGACCACTAGTACTGTAAAATCTATTGGGCCATCAATAGGCTGACTTATAGCAAAGCATAGTGATCACTGAGTGATGAATAACTCCCAGATTCAGACAGGACAGAACAGTTTTGTTCAGAAAACTTGACTTGCACACTCAGAGTATGCCTGCTGAAATGATCAAAAGTGTAAGTAACACAAACATCAAGGACAGTAAATGTTGTCTGCACTTATCAAATATTTTCTACAACATAGATTTCCCAAGTTTCCAATGATAGCAATGTGCAAAATTCTCACGTGTACCTCAATGTCTTTTCAAACTTTGGAAGTCTTTTTGTTGTTGTTCATCTCAGTTATAAAGCTTTGAGCTTTTTTTGTAAGTCATCTTTTACCCTACTGTTCTTCAAATCATTAGTTTTGCCATTGCATTTATTAGGAGTGCAGTGTTGACCTCTCCAGGAGGAATACTCAACAAGCTGCATCTCTGAGCTTTTCCTGACTGCTTCACAGTACGTAGCCTTTATTTTCTTCACTTTATTATCTGCTTACATTTGATTTTATTTTTCTGACTTTTCCTTATAATGGAGAGTGAAGTCCTGATATTTTTCATTTTAAAAAGGTATTTAAAAGAGAAATATCAGAGAGGTCTGCATTTCCCCTCCTATTTTATTGCTATAGATTAATTAACCCAAATACACTTTTATTTTGAGAGAAATCAAAAAATGCATTTCAAGCAACCTGCAGAATATTCATGTGAGATCATTTTAGGTACAGTCTCATTGCAGAAGTCAAATTACAATTCAGCAATAAAGTTTTAGCTGTAAGTATAGTGAAAACACCATCATTATTTGGGATACAACTGTATGACTGGAGGTGTTTAAATTCTGTACTGAAAAGTACATGTTTTTAGACTTTATGAGTCAAGTTATAATTAACATGTTGGGGTTGTTAAATATATTTTGGGCAGGGTGGTTCAAGATTAAGACTCTCTTGTGTTGAGAAATATACAAACTTGAAATAAGCCAAAAAGAGAGTGTATTGTTATCCTATACCAATCACTGGAAAATGAAATCAGACATTCCATAATTTAAATATATCTGCATGAAAAATATGAGAAATGTAAAGGGGATAATGCCTAAATGATAGTTGAAGGGTTTTTTTTTTACAGTTTAATGTTCCTTAGGGTAGGATTTTGTTTATACTATGCTACTTAACTTTTTGTTTCTTGCCACTTACCAACTAGGTCATTCTGCAAATTTCTGTGCCAAGAATTTTGAGAAAATGTATTTCCCTCTGAGGATTTATAACATAATTCTGTCTCATTATGCCTGGTGTTTTTCTCCTCATGTTATGATATCCTCAAAGAGGAAAGAAATAAAACAGCTTGTCTTCTTGTCAGGAAGGCCCAAACAGACTGGAAAAATTGGTTGCAGCAGTTAAACAATAGGTTGATGCCAGCTCGTGCACTTCTGAAATGATCCTAGAACAAAAGGAAACCACTTAAAGAGTGTGTGAGGTTCCTTATGAGATGGAAATTAAAAGAAAAATAATTAAAAATTCTAAGATATTTCAGCAATAATCAGTTGTGACCTTTCACCTGAAAAACAGAGGTTCTTTATATTTTATACCTGCCTGATACGGGCAGGAATCTGCTGACCTAATATATAGTAACAAATGAAATGTTTACCTATTTTTACTATAGTGGAAAAATATCCTGGAAATTCTATTTAGTTCTGTTCATGGATTCCTTCAACAGATATTTGAATTTTAAGTCAAAGGGAGCAGAGCCATAGCTTATTTCATGGACATTAACTATATAACAAATTTTAACTCTATGCATATGGATACTCACAGTCTAATGAAGTGAGCTTCAGTTGTCACAGATTAATGCAGAGACAAAGGATGTCTAAAATAAATATTAGATTATTTAGAATTGATGGTTTACTACTTAACAGAAGTTACCAGATATGAAAAATTTTGTAGTGTTTTTAAAAAATCTCTTATTTGCTTGTTTGAGGTACAAATTATTCAAACCAAAGAACTATGGAGGAGAAATGCAGCAATGGAATAAAAGGGAAAAGGAGATACAGGACCTCAAAATGCCCTCCATTTCTTCAACCATTGCTCCACACATTGACTTTCTTTTGCCCTTTCATCTCTCATTACTGTGTATTGTTCTAATCTCTCCTAATTTTTTATATGTACAGCCCCTGGGGCTGTGTATCCCTGCCCTAGAAAGGGAATAGTGGAACATTTTCCAAAGCAGCCCTCCTGAGTCAGTACTCATTACTATGCAAGTTCAGGACAATAAAGAAATGCATAGGGGGGTTGTGCACCAAAAGGAAGCCTTTGGCACAAATGAACATATTCTAATCTCAGTTGAATCTTCCAGTAAAACCTCCTTAGGAGGCTAAAGTAACTTTGTTATCTGTAGGTGACAGTCTTGAGCCTTCAGATTATCATATTTTTTGCTTTCTGGGGAGGATTCAGTGGCAAAGGCAGAGGTCTTTTAACATATCATAACTTCTTGCTTTTTAAACCTTTTTGTGTTTTCTGACTCAAGGAGCTGCAATATTGCATCTCATCATTTGCATTTATCCAGAGAAATTAAAAGAAAAAATAGCCTGCCAGTTTGGTTTTTTTTTGTTTTGTTTTGGTTTGTTTGTTTTGGGTTTTTTGGTTTGGTTTTTTTTTTAAATAAAACAAACACTAGGTATTTTTCAAATTACTCCTGGACACAAAAAATATTATTTCTTGATTCCAGAACCCTGTACATTCCCCATGACTTCCAGTTATCCCTGATCTTTAACTTGGGAATGCAAAGATGGGAAGGAGTAACCATGAACTCCAGATGATTTAGCAAAGCAAATGGTCTGCTCTAACTCCTAGCTACAGAACATCTGCTTCCATCACTAGGAAAGTTTCAAGCCATTCTTCACAGAAATTTCCTTGAAAATTCAACCTGCTGTTAATATATCCCCAGTTTAAATAAAGGGCTTTCTTTTCCTCCCTCTCTTCTCCATCACACTCCTCTGCAATACATACACTATGCTTTAAGATAGAGTGTAATCTAGTAACACATTTTTAATTTATAAGTCTGTCTATCCCACCCGTCTTTCCTATCAGTCATTCCTTAAAAAACAAAAACCAAAACAAACCAAACCAAATCCCCCCCTCCCCCCACTGATAATGATATAAGAGGAAGTTGCAAATCTTTGTTGTTATTCTGGATGAATACTGACATGTCTCACACATCTGACATTGCTGATGGAAATTTTCTATTTGCAGAAATTTATCTGTGCTCTTTTCACACAGCTGATGAACCGAGTTTTGGGGGAAGCTGTTCCTGCTGCTGGCCTGTGGGCCAACAGGACACACACTCCAGTTATCTGCTCAGAGGATTGTTGAAGACCAGTTCAGTCACCTCATCACAGCTTAATTGTACTGTGTGCCCAGGAACTTGACAGCACAACAGGTCCCTAGCAAATGTTTTTTACACCAGTCTAGGACATATTTGGAAAAGCTGTGGTGACTCATGGGGAGCGATGGCTTACCAGAAAGGAGACCAGACACTGGGTCTGTGTGAGGGAGGAAAAAAGCAATAAGGACCCACACGTAAGAAGCAGAAACTCTGGGACTGTGGAGATATGTGCATGCAAGGCCTTTTTTTACCTGCAGTGAGCTCTGATGTTCTGAACAGAGGCTTTAGATAGACATAAAGAATATTGTCAGTGTGCATGAGGAATAGTTGAAGAGAAAGCCCAGAGGGCAATGGACTTGAAGAAAGAATGTACCTTGTTCTTTACATGCAAATGAAGAGAAAGAGCTGAATGACTCATCCAAGCCAAGATTTCAAGGGTAAATTGTCATTATAAATTGAGGAGCTCACAAAGCTACGAAGCACATCACAGGCACACACTGTATCATTACATACAGTCATCGATGAGAGATCCTGGGTTTGAAGAAGATCCCTCTGTTTCATGATGAGATTTTCACTGATGTGACACTGATACGCACATACCAAAAACCCACCTTTGCTCACATTGTGTTTACTATCTGATTAAAAAACATGTCATCATTCTGTTTGCCTTTCTTGTACATAAATTATATACCCTTATGTCCCTCATAGTAAAAGAATAAAACTCTAAAGCAAGAAAACCATCTGGAAAGGGCAACTCAGCATTCACTTTATCCGCATGGATGAAGTGAGGCTTGTAAAATGGTTCCTTTAAAATTGTGTATCTTCAAAGGTACCACAGCCTTCCTTTGTCCTCTAGCACTGATAATGTGTAACTTCTCCCCTTAAAAACTTTCTGGTTTTCTTCCTTCCCCAATCCATTTCAGCTTGAATTCTCCCTCAACCTCATCCTTTCTGTATAAAAGGAAAAGTAATAAACAGCTGTTTTAATCTGTTCTGTTCCCTGATATATATATGTGACATTGAAATATGACTGCTTTTATTTCTCTTTGTTCTAGATTTTAAACATTGCCCTATTAGTGGTCCTTATTTAAACAAGACAGTTCAGACCTGAGGTTAGCTCCTTTTGTTCTGTTAACATCTGATTCCATTGTCATCTGGTATTTAAGACTTGTTTCAAAACTGAGCTAATTTTTGTTGCTTGTGTTCAAAATCCCAATGTATCCATCAGAGGAAATAGGAAGACTCATACAGCTTTAGATTTAAGTTTTCTATTGTCCACAGAGAAAAATAATTACAGTCCTTTAAAGGATTCTGTTGAGTGGATAAGTTGAGAGCACTTCTGTTACTTAAAGCTGGTTGGAGTCCCTAAACTAAGCCTATGTGATCTCTATCAATCAGCCCAAGAATCACCTTCAGTATATCAGCCAAAGTGTTATCTCCTAACCGACTCTGAGCAGAGCAAGCAGATGCTATTTAGTGCAGTATTTCTTGGTGAATTGGCATAAATTGACATAGTAGAGGTGACCTTTAATAATATCAAAGGTCTGAGGTCTTTTCAAGATCTGTTTTTTTAAGATGCCAGTGCAGATGTTCAATCAAAATTTTGACTCATATTGAGAAAATCTGGCTTAGGTTTCCAAAACGAAAAAAAAAAAAAAAAATTCCCAAAACCAGACTCCCCCAAACCAGGTATGAAACCAGGAATCAGGAATTGGTTGATATCTACTACATGGGTCCAAATATCTCAAGTCCTGCACTTGAGAAGATTCTGTTTTCTGGACAGGGCCTTTATTTGTTGGGGAGACAAACAATTCCGCTCATTTTGATCTTGTTTCTTCCCCTTTGGGTTGGACATTTGAACTGTCTCCATATCAGGCCATACTTAATCATCTTTTTACAATCATTGAATCATTTTATAATAATTTATAAGACATTTACGTGATATTTCCAAATAGCAACCATTTCAGATTCCAAGAAAAGAGAATTTGACTTTTAACAGATTGCAGACTGACATGCACATGTGACTTTGCTCTGGATGGGCAGCTTCTGGCATAAACCTTATGGGTGAAATGTGGGCTGGACTGGCTCACATTATTGCTCTCTCAGCTTCTTCTTCACTGCTGTGAATAAAACCTTTTATTCAAATAGATACAAGCGATGAAGGGTGGGCATGTTACTAACCAATATAGGAAAGGCTAAAGGACTTTTATAGAGCCACTAAAATTGTAGCTGTGAAAGAAAATGTGGTTGGGAAATCCTCTTTCTTTAAGAAAGAAAACAGGCTCTGCCTCTACTCTTGTTTCTCTGAGGCAGTTGCACACAAACTGTTACATTTATATAGACCAAAAAGAGTTTATTCAAGAATGGAATACAAGAAACATTTGTCTAAAATTTTAACTTAAGTGGGCCTATGCACATCTGAGTGTGAAATAAAGAAAACATTCATCACTAAAGAAATATATTTAGCTTCATTATCCTCTAACAACTTCTGAGGCTCAGTTAACGTTTTTCTGCATTTTGAGATTACCAGATGGGCAGCACTATAGAAATGCAAAGTGTTTTTTATTATAAACACCTTCAATTTGTGGATAAGCATCAGCTCAGAATGTTGTGAAATAGTTGTGATAGTCATGTGTTTCAGCAAATAAGTGAGAGAGGTGCTGGCCAGCCTCTTTGAAAATGACTTAGGAAATGTTCTGATCCTGCTTAGGATGCCTGTGCAGACATATTCTGAGTTCAATATACTCCACTAAAAGTACTTCAATGTCAAAATCTGGAGTTTGCTTGAAATAATGTACTTGTTTGAAATAAACATATTATGACTTTGGATTTTTCAGACCTAAACGTTTCTTCTAGCGTGTTTTTAAGCTTCCTTCAGCCTCAGTTGAATGAGAAACTACACAAATACATGGGAGGTTTTTTGTATAAATATTTACAAGTATCAAGATAAAGGTTTAATCCTGACTATAAGTGCAGAGGGGTCATGGAGGATTTTCATGCTAAGTGGGTGTATTTGTAAAAGGAATATGCTAAACTGGTATTATTATAGAATAGGTTGTGTTGGAAAGGCCCATTAAAGATCATCTAGTCCAACTCTGCCACCTGCAATAAGCAGGGACATTTTCAACTAGGTCAGGTTGCTCAGAGCCCTGTCAAACCTGACCTTGAATGTTTCCACCAATAGGATAATTAACATCTTGCTTGGCAACTCATTTAGTGTTCCACCACCCTTATTGTGAAAAAAATTCTTCCTTATATCTAGTTTAAATCCAACATCTTTTAGTTTACAGCCATTATTCTTTGGCCTATTGCAACAGGCTCTGCTGAAAAGTTTCTTTCCATCTTTCTTACAAGGCCCCTTTAAGTACTGAAAGGCTGCAATATGGTGTCCCCAGGGCCTTCTCTTCTCCAGACTGAACACGGCCAGCTCTCTCAGGCTGTCTTCAGAGGAGAGGTGTTCCAGCCCACTGATCATTTTTGTGGCCCTCCACTGAACCAGTCCAACAGATCCATGTCTTTCATATTCTGAGGACCCCAGAACTGGATGCAGGGATCCAGATTGGGTCTCACAAGAATGGAGTAGAAAGTCAGAATCACCTCTCTTGACCTGCTGGACTCACTTCTTTGCATGCGACCCAGAATATGGCTGGCTTTCCAGGACAAGAGAACATATTGTTGGCTTATGTTCAGTTTTTAATCCCAACCCAGACGCAGGACCTTGCACTTCGACATATTATGATATTTTACATATGAAAAATGCACGATGATCAGGTTACGAATGTGCCATTTGTTTTTTAGGAGAAGGAAGGGTGTGATAGATATCCATGAAAAGTACAAATCCTAGTGGACAAGAAGAAATACTCTACTCTCCAAGGTAGAGTACCAATTTCTTACTTCCTCATTGTTCCAAAAGAAGGTGACGCAAAACAGAGGAGATAAAAGCAGCATTAGTGGATGGGTAGTGAGGGATGGAATAGGTTATTAAGGTCACTTCTGTAGTATTCAAAAATCAAAATCAGGAAACCCTTCATCTTGTGGTCTGGTTGGCTACCTCATATTGGAAGGATGCTGTGAATATTCAAGAAATGCAAAATATTATGTTAATTAGATGTATTAGAAAATGTAGACTTTGACATATTAAATAGTCTCCTTAATTATGGTAATGAATTGTTATGGTTGTTCAACTAATGGCCTTTGTCATTCACAAAGACAGGTCATGACTGTTAGAGAAATACAGTGAAAATTAACGAATTAAAGTGCATGATAGAGGACAATTCAGAAAATGCAGCTATTCCCAAACTTTCTCTTTCTTCCATGAGCTATTGTTCAGATGGAAAAGTAATCACTCCATTAGTCCCCTTCACAATACAGAAAACCCCAAAAGAGTCCAACACGCCCAACTCAACATTTCCCAAATCACTGGTTACTGTTATTTTTCTGTAGGTTAACCTGACTCTCTGCCCTATGGTTTTACTTAAGCTTAGGTTATTGAGTGAAGCAGTAGAATGGAAGATTTATTCCAAATACCTCACCTTAATAATTTTCTTCCCTCTGATCCCATAAATTTAATTTGCTTTTTCCCATTGCTTTTATTTGGAGCTATTTACCCAGAATTTAATAGCTTTTATGGGACCATGATAACTTGATATGGCAGGTTTGAGATATTGTTTGTTTGTTTGTTTGTTTTGTTTGTTTGTTTGTTTTTTGCAGGGATCAATATTTGAGGGAAGATGGGTATTGGCAATTATAGTGCTCACAAGGTAAAACTAAAAAATAAAGCAACTTGATTGTATCACATCAAGTGATGGGCCCTTGCTTAACTGGTCCTTCTTTAGGCTGTACATCTCAGATGGATACACAAATGATTCTTCTCTTGTTTGTCACTATACTAAAAGAAATTAAAATCCTTCTTTCTGTGCCAGTTATAATCCCTATTCATGACACTGATTTTAGCTGGGAAAGTGTTCACTTTGTGTATAAAATGAAGCTCCATCTTGTTCTAATATACTGAGTCTCCAGGCATCACCAGCTATAGACAGAGAGGAAACGAGTCACAGGTAGCCTTAGACAACAAAAACATTCATCATAGATACAGTGGGAGTTACTAGATGTTGGTACATAGTTTATTAAGAAAGAAGAAAAAATCCTTTTACTAAAGCTAATGGAAAAGGCATAGGTGTTGAATGGAAGGCTATGAGAGGTGATGCAGAGATTGAGAATGCTCATGACCATTAAATTATATAACTCCCCGTGACTTCAGGGAACTCTATGTCAGTCTGTAATATGTATTAACAACCTTGCAGTCACACATACACGAGACTTAAATGATTAAGATTTGTTCATTGCTCATATTGGAAGATGTATTCATTTTTTTCTTAATTCTTGATTTTTTGGCTTTTATAAATACTTTATTGCAAATCCCCAGGCTCCTGGAAGCTTTAGATAATTAAGTTAATTTACACCAGATTTGTTTTGGGAGTGTTTCTGATTCAGCATTTGCTAGCAACAGAAGTTTTCCAAGGGCACTGCTGAATGGAGTTTAGGTCATTAATAGACTGAGGCACTGTATGATCTGTGGGAAGGCACCATCCATGTAAGAGTTGCCAAGTCTGTCCTGTATTGTATAAACATGATATTTTATTTTCCAAGAACAGTTGGAGAAAGATGAATTCAAATGTTTTAGTATTTGTGGCAGATTCTTTCCCTACGGCAATTAAAATATGGAAACAAAACATGCACTCCTCATACTTTTCTCAGGAGAGAGAAAGAGTATGAACACATGACAAATGTGAAAGTACCTAACACAACGATGGATGATGGCTTTGAACTATGGTGGACGGCCCTGTATGAGAACTCAGCTATGAAAGAATAGCTGCGGAGTTAATAGCTAGTCCCACTATTAGCTATTTCTACTTCCTTTCATGTGTAGAGAATTTTTAACACCAGACATGGAATAAATCTACCTCCTGTGTTTTGTTGTGCTGATAACAGAGTACTGCAGTCTCTAACCATGAGTTTAGTTTTCATATATAATTATGGAACAATGAACACAGACAATGAACTAAGAGTCTGGCATCTTGTTTGGTGATTATCTATAACACTTACAAAAGAGCTACGAAGAGAAAAGGAGATACAGAAGACATTTCTGCACTTGCACACTGAAATCAAGGCCCAGAAAATTTTTTAACATGGTGGTATTATAACAGCTCAAAGTGGTGTCAATACACACTGCTACACTCAAAGGGAAACCATAGTTTCAGTTCCTACAGCACAGCATATTTTGTTTCATTAACAAACAAGAGTTTGGTTTCCCCAGGACACTCACCCTCCGCCTTTACCCTGCCTTATTCCAGTACTAAGAACCAAATACAAGCAAAGGTCTATCAACCTGGAAATGAAGAAGAGCATTCACTGTGCTAAGTCACTCCCATAGTTCAAATAATTCTTTTCAAAGGTGTGGGTTTGTTTTTTTTTTCTTTGTGTGTTTTTTTGGGTTTTGTTTTGAAATCCTAAATGTTCACCTTTCCTTCTGGTATTGAGGGATTGTAGAATACCTTAACAGAATACTGTGTGATGTCCTGAAGTGACTAAAAAGATGTTTATCTTCTTTGTTTGGAACTGGGAAACCATGCCAGAACTGAAAAAGCCATTTGATAATCTAACCCAGAGTTTCTGAAAGCTCTGAGCACACTTGAATTTAATCCCAGAATTTTTCTGCAGTATTTACATGAGTATGAGTATGTTAGTGTTTGTGTCTCAGTTTGTTGTCTGTGAATCCAAAAGTGAATGCCTTCCTTACAGATCTTTTTTAAATACATACTTGGAGGTGTTCAAATGTGGGATTAACTATTCTAGGAGTAAAGACTTTTCTGACTGCAATTTTTTTTTGGTGATATACAATGAAAAATATGTAAAGATACTTTTAAGGAATCAGGATTATTGTGGATCACAATTTATGAAAAGATGGAGAAATTTTCAGAGGAGACTGAAAAAAAGAATTACATTTGTCACTGAAATTTTAATTTGTTGAAATATATTCATTATAGACTGTGGAATTTCATCCACAATTTGAAATAAACACTGTGAACGTGTTGTGTGACTGCAGGGTCCTGCCTACGGGCTGTAAAAAAACAGGCTACACCATAACGACAATCCAGTTACTCCAACCATCAGCAAACAGTATTGAAGCCCTCAGACAAGCAGGCAGGGCACTGCTTGTTCCCAGACATATGTGGTCTTCTCACCAAACTCCCAATGGGAAAGAGGAATAGAAATGTTGACAAGAGTCTTTTGGGAGATATTCAACAAGACAATTAGCCTATTTCACCTCTTCTCAAATAGACTTTGCTCTTTTCCTCCCTGGATTTCCATGATTTATTGTTCTGGGATATTTTTCCAGAAAAACCTGAACTCGGGTGGGAATCCCAGGACTTCTAACATCTAGCTGTCAGAGCAGTCTCCTTGAGCTAAAAATATTGCAGTCTGAAAAGTTCTGAGGACAGAAGAGGTGAAATCCTCCCTCAAGGGTTTCTAGATCTCTTTCAATACGTGACAAAGAATTTATTTTCAAATTATCAGAGTGGGCTGATTTAAAAATATATATATATATACTTTTAATATCAGATTTCATTTTCACAGGAAAAAAGGAATCTACTTCAAGTTAGGAAGAAAACAAATTTCAGAACTTCTGAATCCTTTGGAAAAGAAAAAATTACTTTTCTCTGTTCAGCCTTAATAAAATGTCACTTTTTAAATGACCTAAATTCACAGAAAACTAATGAAAAAAACTTGTTTCTAAAAGTTAATTTTGGCTATTCTTCAGTCTTATTTCATAATTTTCTAATGTGTGCCAGTGACAGACAATGCACAGTAGTTTAATTATTATCTTCTGCTGCGTGAGCATGCTGTGAAAAAATGATTGTGGGGAACAGGAGAAGGAGGAGATAAAATATCCTGACACAAATTAGTGTTTAACGTGCATTTTGAAATCAGTCTGTTGCTGCCGCTGTTTCTCCAGCTCTTTAGAAACAGTATGTGTGATGGGTTTGATAAATCCCCAAAACTTAGATTGAGGCCTTAGTTTAGTTAGGCCTCAAACCAAATTTAGCAGGCCTCAGTTTTTTGGGCCATGGGGCTCCCCGTAGATTTAGAGGGTCTAGTGTCACCTAACCTAAGCAACCAAAGAGGTATTTCATCTAATCTGATGTCAAGTCGACTATAAATCTAGTCGGGGAGGTATCTCTTGCTCTCTTGCCTTCCCTCTCTCCTTGTGGTGTGGTGGGGAGGACTCCCTGTTGCTGCTCCAGAGCGACAGGCCCTGCCGCTTCCCTGCCACAGCAGTTCTGGGCTCTGGGAAGTAAATACTTTTTGTTTGATGTTGCTTTGCTGGGTGCTCTTTCAGGGGAACTTGTTTAGTTTGTTTCCTGTGGGTTTTGGGTGGTGGAATCTGTGTGTTATTGGGGAGACTAGCTTTGGATGAAGTTATTGTTGTTTTTTCTTACATTTGTACGTATATGTATTGTAACTTTCCTGTAAATATATGTATATAGTTTTTTCCAGTTTCAGGTTTTTTTTCCTTCCCTCCTTTCACTGGGACCTCATGGGTCTTGGGAGGAGGGTGGAGTTGGCAGTTTGCCAAGGTCGAACCCACGACACATGCCAGAGAGCCCATCAGTTTTATTTCCTCAACAGACTGTAGAACTGCTTTGTTTTTTGTTTTGGTTATTTTTGGTGTGGGATTTTTTTTTTAATTTTTCTTTTGGTTTTTTTGTTTGTTTGTTTGGTTTGGTTTGGTTTGGTTTGGGTTTTTTTCCATTTAACAATATCTTTCCCCAAAACCACCAGACATCTGAGGATGATTGGGAACATTCACTTCATCAGCTCTGGGCTCTGTAAGCATCTGACTCTGAATGATTTAGGGAGAAGCATTATTTGTCCACTTGTGATGAGCATATTTTTCATTAGGATACCAGGGGTTTCTGTCTAGCAGACATATGACAGCCACAGTTTAATCAAACTGACAAAGTAAATAAGAACATGTTCAATATTTAACGCACAGTTATGTAAATAGCCCATCTATGTTCATGTGTCTTTTTGGTTTTTCAAGAAAGTTATTGAGTGGATATGCTGTAAGAATATATTAAAACATGAAAACCAAATAAGCCAAAAGGACTATAGAATTTAGTTTTAATTAAAGAACTGTTGGAATTTATTTTGGAAACATAGTTGCTCATTTCTGTCTCTGTAAAATTTGAGAACAGCATTATTCACTCAAGGAGTCCCTAAAACTGCAGCAGAAGTGACTGTAGCTAGAAATCGCCAAAAATAATTTCCCATGAATACTTTGGAGAAGCTGACGTAAAGAAAACCTCTCTAATCTTTCTTGTGTGCTTTGTACAGAAGAGTAGTATGGGGAATTTGGATGAAGATATACAAAATAATCAATAGCATAGGTAATACAGAGCTGGAAATGGTGTGATCTTATATTAATAATAGAAAAGAAAATGCATTGAAATAGAAATACGGGAATTGCAAGCTAATGAAACATAAATTCTATTTCGCTCCACATGAATTTTTTCTTGTGCAAGTCCTTGGCCTGAGAGACTGACGTAAGTCAAGACCTTACAAGGGTTTGGTAGAATCTGGACATTTAAAAAGCAAAGCAAAACAAAACAAAGAGAAAAAGCAACCAACCAAACGGGATAAGAAAGACAGTATCTCAGATATAATCTAAGTTGTAAGAAGAACATTAATTCATGAATCTATTGTACACTACATATCTTCTGAATGACTGCTTGAATTTAGTCTCATTCACACCTCTGTTGAGGTGAAAAGGTGCACACACACACCTTGCAGTGCATTACAGTGCAGTGCAGTTTTTGCCTTAAAATTCTGTTAGTATAAAAGCAGGATCACCTTTTTGCAAAACTCTTGTATTGATAACAGTATGCCAGCAAGGAACCAGTTGTTCTGGACATGAACAAAAGCTGTCAAAAAATACCACTGGTTCTTCTACAAGTGCAAGAAGATCATCTGCCAAGCTTGCTTTACAGTAGATTAAGTGAGAAATCCAAGCTTGCCTTTCGGAAAGAGACCTCTGAAGGTTAGCATTTTTGTTTCAGACTTCATTTACTCTTCATCAGAAGAAGGCACTCTCAATACAACAAAATAGTAAAAAGATTAATCTTTTACTTAAATAATATTTCATTGTAGGATGGATGTCAGCATTTTTGGGTTTTGTGTTTTTTGTTTTTTTTTTTTTTATTGTGCTCATCCTGCCCTAGCTAATTTACTAAAGCAGTAAGTGTTTTCAGCTGCTATTGAAAGATGTAATAATGAAGAGCATCTAACTTCCCACTGAATTAATATTTCAGCTCTGCTTGAGGCAATTATCAGTAATCATTATGTTCAATTGTTCTCTTTTTAATATTATTAACAAATGTTTTTATTATATTGTTATATGAAAAATGATGTAAAGTTGCCAACACCTTTCTTTAGAATATGTGCTTTTCCTTATTAATATTTTAAGATGAAATCTCACCCCTGGTCAGACATTGAAGAGTTGTCTTTGAATACAAATTAGAAGAATTATGAAGCAGGAACACAAAATAAAATCAGTTTAGACTGTTTAGAAATTATACGTTAAATATTGAATAATTACTTTTCATTTTCTCCTTCCATGCCACCAAAAAGTAGGAACTATGTCTAGTAGTACCAGCAGCAACAATAAGACTCTTCCAGGTAGGTTCAATTAGGTGAGTTTAATTAATCTTTCAAAAATTATGCATTATCTTAGCATTATTCAACCAAAAGAGATGATATAGCTTTCCCTCTCTGTTGAATGACATGATTGACAAAAGGAATGTTTGAGAGAGGGGTTTTTTTGCCTTTGCAAACTAAGGTCAACATGAAATAAAGGATCACTAAAAATTCGTGTGGTTCAAATGAAATCTACTGAACTGAGTCTCACAAAAATGAGGTCTCTAGTCGTATCTGGCAGAATGTCTCAGGAAAACAAACTAGCCCTGGGATTGTGAAGCAGTGCAGGCTATATTGACATGAAGCTAGTATAATGGGAAGATTATTTCAGACTATCCCTCTCTAAAGTCCTTTTTTCCCCAACTCATCACAGCTTGATTCCTTAAAGGATACCCCTCTCTCTACCATATTGACCCTCAGACTGCTGCTGCACTCTCTCATTTTGGGGAGGATATCAAATGGTGTAGCCTGGCTGGCATAATTTTTTTAAGCAGTGCACTTTTAAAGCACAGAGTTA
The DNA here is from genome assembly GCA_013400415.1 of Scytalopus superciliaris. NCBI lineage: Eukaryota > Metazoa > Chordata > Aves > Passeriformes > Rhinocryptidae > Scytalopus > Scytalopus superciliaris. Next base: position 50,011 of record VXBX01002736.1, read on the forward strand.
TCCCTGGAATCTAAGATATATGAAAAAAAAAAAAAATTGTGCTTCCTTTTAATTACTGCATGACCTTTCCAAATTTGGGCTGACATTGATTTTCAGCAGTTGAAGATCGGCTCATTTGCTTTATAACTTTCTCCATGCCATAGGTCAGCTCATTCCCTCTGGCATCTTTTCTTGTTTAGCTGTTATTTTTCTTATCTTACATTTCCTTCAGCAAATATTTTGGGTCTGATTGTTTCAACATTATTCTCACGGAAAAATACTTCCCTATACAATGTTTGCTTCCAGTCAGGTCTTTTGTTGTTTTGTCTTTGAGTTCTTGCTCTAACTTGTAGAATCCCATAAGAACAAGAAGTGCAGATGGAAGCAAGGAATGACAAACACATGCCATTCTCTCACCCATATAATGAGGCCTCTGTAAACACTAAATAAAATATTCCTGACAAAGAGGTGTTTTGCTTTTGGTTTATTAGGGACTTGATCTTTCTCCATTGAAATCCTGAAATCCCAGAGGTTTTGATGTAAACAGAATGCTATTCCCTAATCAAAGAATTCATACATTCTGCTTTTATTGATGTGGCAATATGAAAACAGATATGTCCTTTTCCCTGTACTTCCGCCATAAATTCAAACCTAAACTGAAATCTTTGGCTTTTAAAACACAACAAAACAAAGATGATCAAAAGTATTTTCCAGTTCTAAAAGACAGAATCTATTTCAAATTATGTTATATTGCAATGGTTCCATATTTGATTGAAAAGATGTTGGCTACAGCAAATCTCTTGGAGTTATTGTAGGATGTGCCTAATGAGACTCCATCACCTTATATAATTTACATCAAGACAATACTCTGACTTCCATTTTCATGGACAACAATCCTCTGTCCTTCTCATTTCATTTATTATGATAAAGAACCCTTTTAGTCATTTACAATTACTGTGGTCAACCTGGATGATAAGCAAGAAGAGTTGAGAAAATCCCATGGTTCTTCTTGGCAAAAAGAGGAACACCTTGTCCTCTGTTATTCTTTCAATTCCCTTCCCAGATGGCATTGAAGCCCATGCTGGAGGAGGGCAAAAAGAAGCTCGGGATTTCAAAGGCGGTAGTTTCATTTTTAAGGTGTGGGTTTTTTTGTTTTGTTTTGGTTTTTTTTTTGTTTGTTTGTTTGGGTGTTTTTTTTGTTTTGTTGTTGTTGCTTTTAGACTTTTACAAAACAACTAGCTTCCTTTCTCATGCCTTCCTGCAATAAACTTGACTTAAGAGACTTGGCTTGCTATAATTAGAGTAGTACAATTACAGTGCAGGCGTAGACACAGCTCACATTTTGAGAGAGCAAAATTACAATATGGACTAGAAAAAAGAAAACAAAAAGGGAAATATCTTATTTCTGTGATCTGTGGAAATGCTAACATCCATTTAGCCTTTCACTTTCTTTTAAATTTTCTTAAGGTGTTAGGAAGTATCTGAAACTGTCTGCTAAAAGAAAGAATGTTGTTTGCTTCTTGGTTTATTTGTTTAAATAACCTTATTATTGCATGATTAATTTATGTAATCTAAAATGACTGAAACACAAGCTAATTTCTTATCACTTTTTAAATATATGACCTTGTAATGCTTGGAATTTAAGCACAAATGTCTTGAAACAACTATGATGGGTTTGTTAAAACCTCTAATACGGCACCATGATATTACAGTGATGGTCTAGTAATTGAGTCTTGATTCAGCAAAGCACTTATGCATGGCCTAGAATTCTCATTTATTATTTATGGCTCGAAGGCCTATTTTTCATATCAGGATGGTGTAAAATAACTTTAGCCAAATGAGAATACAAACAGGTTAAATTAGAATTGATTTTTAAGCACAAATTGAGGTCTTGAAAACACATTATTTCCATAGAAAAGCATTCACATTTATTTCAGTAGAGAAAGAATTTTGAAAATGCATCTCATCAGACCCTCGTACATGTTAACAGTTGCAAGGAAGATGAAACAAAATTAAGAACAACTACACTGTGATCAGCAAATGAAAAGCTATTAGAATAGATATAGCTCATTTTTAACGGATTTAAATGTTTCTTATAAGGGCAAATCCTATCTTTTCCTTCTGAAAAGAAGGTTAGCATTTGTACTGAGTCATGTATATTGCCAATTTTATGGATTAAAATTTCTCTACCACATCAGTTAAATCAAAAATATGTACGAAAGGACAGTTCTTTCATAGATGGAGAATGAGACTCTAAATGGTTCCTGTCTTTGTCATAATAGATAGTGCAGTTAAAATCTCCCCCAAAATCAGCACATTGTAAGGCAGACAATTCAATAAAATGCTACTTAAACAGTAATTCAAAAGAACTCCTTCCTTTCTCTCAGTAGCAGATCAAATGTTAATGAAGCAAGCACACATTTGATCAAAGTTGTCCTGAACTTTTAATAACATTTTATTATCCCTAAATCAAAATAGGAATACCATAATTTGCATCTGAATCAGACAAAGATTTTTTTTATATACACACTGTCCAGTTTTTGGCAATAGCACACATTTGTGCTATATGGTATGAAGCCTTTATCATGAGTTATTATATTTTAGAATTATCCGGTGAAGGATTACCTTGGCTTAACTTTGGTAACAGTTTATGGAATATTTAACTCCAGGTTGAACTACTATTCCAAAAAATGTGCCTTCAGACATAGGAAAAGCCTAAGGACCATCGGTAGGATCAGTGGGCAGAGGAGGGTGTCCAAGGCAGAAACTGGATGGTGGTTGCCCTGAGCTCCCCAACAGGCAGCTGACACATTGCTGGCTCTCAGGGCAGGTGGGCTGCTGGAGATCAGCCAGGAACTCACAACTCTTCACAAGAAACTAAAAGATCTATTGCTTGTTTATCCTCACAATATGGAGGGGATATGCTACCTACAGTTGCACTGGGGGATTAAATTCTACATGAAGGGATTAAACTCCTGCAAGGAGTAATTGGTAAAATTATATTTGAACAGTGCTGAAAATACTTGTAAGGACTGGTTTCAATGGAATAAAGTTGGAAGTTAGAAAAATTTCCAGCAACATCCTTTCAATATGAAGAGAGTGAGCAAAATAGGGTAACTGCTTTTAAATCAATTTCCTTACATTTCTGAATTCAAGAATGTGTTCTTCATGATAGCAGGTGAGCTAAACAGAATGGTGAAAGATGTCCTTCTTCTGACCACATGCCAGTTCTGGCTGTGTATCAGCTGCTGACTAAATCTCAGTGAATGGAGCCACATTACAGAACTGCACTATAGGGCAAGTGTTTAGGGAAAACTTCCAGTTAAGATGTTGATCTTATAACTGGGCAAACAAAGAAGCAATCCAGGATGTGACAATGTATTACATGATACATGTGCACTTGTATCAGCTGAACTGTAGCAATTACTGGTGTACTGAAGTTGTGTCAGGGGAGATTTAGGTTAGTTATTAGAAAGAGATTCTTCACCCAGAGGGTTGTTGGGTGCTGGAAGAGGCTCCCCAGGGCAGTGGTCACAGCACCAAGCCTGACAATTCAAGAAGCATTTTGATAAATAAAACATCCTTGTTTTCTGCGGTTCAACAAAATAAAAAATGTTACTTTTTCATCAGCATCTGAAACATCTTTTTAATATCAACCAGGGAGGGTGCAAACATATATTCTCCTTCTTGCTGTTACACTGTGTGTATTGCACAAGAGTTATACTATCTATACATGTTAACTTGTGGCTTGGTGACACAATGCATTCTTAGGCTGCTCTTTAGGAAAAATCATGATGCTTTGATTTCTCTAAAACTTATTAAGAATAGCAGGAAATCAATGAGCTTTTGCATTATTCCTCAGAGCTGTGGCAGTGTTTAAAATCATTGTTCTCTAGGTAAGACTATGCAATGGAGTGTGGCACACAAAGAAGTCATTAAATTTATGTTACACATATTCTATCAAATTTGACCTTACATTTTATTTCAGTGGAGGTTGCTACTATTAGAGCAAATGCTACATATAAAGTAATTACTTAGGTTCAGAATTTATGAAGTTAGCCACTGGGTAAATCTGATAAACAAACAAACAAACAATTCTCTCCCTGCAGAAAACCCTCCAAGCCAACCAACCAACCAAAAAAACCCCCAAAACAAAAAACAAAACCCACCAAAAGAGAAACCAAAACAAAAAGCCCAACCAACCAAAGGAAACCCAAAACCTCCAAAAACACCAAAACCACACTAAAACACCACCACCACCACACCATCCCCCCTCCCCGCAAGCAACCTGAAATCAGAATTAAGCAGTGTTGAGAAAATACAGAAGTTCTCTTTAAGGACAAAAGATATAAGATTTTGCAGTTGATATTGTGTATCTAACAGATCATGAGGCTTGCTCTGGTTTGTCCTTTGCAATGAGGCCAAAATGTGTCTTGGAATAAAGCAGTTCCATATACCACACCTTGACACCTCTGTAAGCCCATACTGAAGTTATGCTGAACCTGCATCTGCAGCCATTGGACCTATAAAATGACAATACCTTTTTGGAGTACAATTTGAAAAGGGCAACGAATACTTTAAAGAATTACTTATGCAACTCTAGTCATCCCAGACTACCTGAGTTCTGTACAAATTTGCTGCATGGTACTTTTTTTCCAGGAACAGAATTGTAAGGATTGAAGCACTACAAAAAAAAAAAAAAAAAAAAAAAAAAAAAGGGAGCAGCTAAAAGACCATTCTGGATAAAGATAACCAGTTTCAGTATTCCTTCTGTGGCTGAACATTTCCCTCTTCCTCATACTCTCATCTCTGGAACAGAAAGTAACAGGAGAAAGACCTCTGCATCCTTTAAAACACATTCAAGAAAATGCATATATATTGATGACAGCCTAGATTTAAAGATGAATTTTGACTGAATGAATGACCAAAGACTGTAGGAACTCATTTTGATTAAAAAATGGAGGAAGTACATCTGAGAAGGAAGTTCTTTATAGTGAAACTGTGTTAACTCATCTTGACCTTAGCAATTCTAGCTTTGGCAAGAACTTAGCATTGCATAATGAGTTTCTCAAATTTTAACTTTCATAAAGAGTGACACTGATGTTTAACCATTTTTAAGAACTATGACAAATATAGGTAGTTGTAAAGGCTGAAACATAAGGTGTGAAGAAAAAGTTTAAACTGAATTGCTTAATTAGTCTTACTCACTACCCTTTCGTAAGTAGAAATCTTTCCCAGATAGGGATATACACTTTTCTATAGAAAAAAACAAAACAAAGCAAACCAAAATAAAAAGTTGGCTCACTGACCACAGTGAGCAAGTTCATCCCTGGAATAAATTGATTGACTAAGACCATGCTGTAGAAGGAAAGACTTTGTCTCATACAGTCAGACTGGTTTAACAAGGGTAAAAAACCCAAGCTAAACAGGGCAGACATAAAAGCAGTCTAAACCCTCAGTATTAAAATTGTCTGCGGAGACAGATTGTGTAATGTAGGGTTTATTAAATCCCTGAAGCTTTCCAGCAAAGCTCACTGTGTGAGGTGCATGTACAACATCCTGGTGTAATTTAAATGAAAATGTTGACTAGCCCTAAAAGCTCCATTAGTGGTCTAAACTGAATAGGAAGCCATTTGCCATGTCCTCGACACCTGCTACTTAAAACAAGGAATACTGTTACCATGGGTTACCAGAAGGTATTATGTACCAATGGTGTAATGATGAAATAATAGGAATTCATGTTTCTTAGGGCTAAAAATTACAAAACACACAAACCAGCTTTTATTAGACAGTTAAAGTGCAAAAGTCCAGCAGCACAAAACATCACTGTTCAGCATAAAGGACTGTGAAAAAATATATATAAATAACCGTTTACTCAAATGAGCACTTTGTTCCTGAATTATGGTTTGTACATTTCTTATTACAATGCAGAAACCGTCCCACATCAGTGAGCTGTAAAGTATCCAGGTTGGAAAAGCTGTGGAAGCCAGACAAAGCTGTCAAGCATACCTTCCTGTCCGAGAGTAATATGCTTCATGGACCTGAACTGCCACTCTGCTGAGTATCCTGATCTCCCACTGAAATGTGGAAGTGCTCATCATCTCACAGGAGCTCACTTATACATGGTCTTTAAAGTTTTTTGTACTGGACAGCTGTCACCCAATCTACAACAGCTCATCCATATTCAGCGAGGCATTTTTCTGGCATAGCTGATGTCCCCTTGACAGTTTAACATATGCGTCTGTGTTTTGTTGAACATGGTTGGACTTCAGCATTTTCCTTAATGCTTCACTGAATAGGTAGCTCCTATTGAAAACTGGTTGCTCTGCTGGGCTGGAGTGTGAAAAGTGAGAAGTGGATGCTTTAACATTTCCAGTACTGAGTCATGGAGTCTGACTCTGCGATCATCAGAGGGTTTCCCAGCCATGCTACAGCAATTATGCTTCTGTGGTCTAATTTTGATGAAGTTACTTTTTTAGATTACATGATTCCAAGTCGAAAGCCTCAAAATACGTGTTGCTATTGTCTTTCAGTCTAATGCACTAGATATAAAAAGTCACTTTTAAATTTTGCCTTGATTTTATTCATCAGTGGATTTTCCTAGAAATGCATAAGTGATCTAAAAGTTAATTTAAAGAACAGGAACAGAGATCATGAGTTTCCTGGAAGCTGCATAACAATCATATTGCTTCACACAGAGGCAGTTCTGCAGATCTTTTTGGAAAACACTAGAAGCAAATTTTCCAATCATCCTCTGAACTTATTCTTAAAGGATTTTTGAAAACCAGGACCTTTATTAAGGCACATTACTTTTCACAATAATCTACTCACATTAAAAAAAACAATTGCGAGACAGGAGGGGATGATGGGATTTTAGTTTAAACTCAGATAATGTTAAATTCATGTATTTAATAATGCCACATCATATCATAAATCAGTGCAATCACTGGGATAATAACAGCTTGCCTTATATTCCTCACTTAATTTTGTAACTTGAAATGTCTAGGAAATAGTCTTCCTAACAGGCTTGCCACAGAGAAGACTAGTGGTATCTTGGCTTGCATTAGAAGGAGCATTGCCATCAGGTCAGAGGTGATCCTTTCCCCTTCTCAGCACTTTTGAGGACCAACCTCGGGTGCTGTGTTCAGTTCTGGGCTCTCCAGTACAAAAGGGAGACAGATGTACTGGAGAGAGTCCAGCAAAGGGACTGCCACCAAGATGATTAATGTACTGGAGCATGTCTCCTACAAGGAAAGGCTGAGAGAGCCGGGACTGTTTAGCCTGGAGAGGAGAAAGCTCATGGGGAAACTTATTAATGTTTGTAAATACCTGAGAGGACAATGCAAACAGAATGGAGCCAGGCTCTGTTTGGTGGTGCCCAGTGACAGAACAGAGGATATAGTCACAAACTGAAACACAAGGGGTTTCCTCTGAACACCAGGAAACACTTTTTCACTGTGATGGTGACCAAGCAATGGCACAGGGTGCCCAGGGAGATTGTGGAGTCTCCATTGTCAGAAATTTTGAGCAACTGACCCTGCTTGAGCAGCCAGGTTAGACCAGATGATCTCCAGTGATCCCTTTCAACCTTAGTCTTTCTGATTCTTTGATAACAAGATTTTGAATATAGCAGTGTAGTGAGCTGCAAATTCTCAAGGATGCTGTGTGTCAGAGGAGTGTTCACTGGGCCTGTTCATGCCAGAACTGCAGCATACCAGATCTGACACATTTTTTAAAGTATGCAGTTTTAGAAAAGCATTTCTCCTATAGCAGCACTCTGGGTGAAAGCCCTAACCCTCTGTTGGAGGAGAGAAGAGAGACTGGCTACGGAAGGACAGCTTAATCCGCACAGATCTCTGACTGCGTGAGCTCTGAGAACTGTTTGCTGTGTTTATATGGACCCTTGCTATGTTTGGGGACTGTTTGCATTTTGGGGTCTGTGCCCAGTTTGGGGATTTTATCATGTTATATATTTTTTCTTTGTTTCACTGTTTGTCCCTGCTGGAATTTTCCATCCCTCATGTCTTGTAACCCACCCCTGATTGGTCCCTGCCTGCAGCAAGGTACCATTTCCTAATATGGTATATACTTGCCTTTGTGTTCCCAGTTTTGAAGGGCCTGGCCTTGTATGGATGGGGCCGACCTAGACCCTTCCCCAAAACCTTCCCAGGGTGCTCCTAGGGTCAGAACCCAGCCCCCCGACCCTATTTAAGTTGTGTACCAGTCTAAATAAAGCTTTCTCTGCTGTTTAGCTTGCACCTACCTATCTCACTCCTCAGAGTGTGTCCCTTTCTTTCCACCCCCCACCTTCCCCTCAGGACCGCAACCCTTTACTTCCTTCAACATGTTACTTGTTACTTTATTAAAAGAGGAAACTAATTTTCAAATTATCAAAGTAATATGTCTTAGAAGCCTCTGAAAGATCCTATATATATAAAGATGTATGAAAAAGTTGTGTGAATGGAAAAGAGCTGCTAGATTTAGGGGAAAAACTTCATATGATGGGAATTCTCATAAACCCTAGTTAAGGAAAGGCATTGCACTTAGTTCACTAAGCTAACTTTGAAATACTTTAAAATATCCTTTCTGAAAATTATATAAAAGGGATAAAAAGCAATGAAAAAAAAAACAGGACATATGTCTTTTAATCAAAAAAGATTTTCACAGCAAAAGGGTACTAAAATACTTAGACTGCATAAGTAATTGCAACCATTGCTTAGTGAAAGGAAACTTCAGAGTTCATCATGACAGTTTTGATGTTGCTGTACCAATACACTGAAGGTGATTAAATGTTAAATGCATACTACAGATACTTAGTATTTTTAAAAGTCAATTTTTTATTTAATAAAATTGAATCATGAGTATGCATTGTGAATTTTCCCCAAAATTCAAAGTATATTCAAATATTTTCATTATTATTTTTGCCCTCTTTTTTAGCTAGGTAGACTTTGAATTCAGATATACATCTCTGTGAACCCAGAATAGTTTTAGGGACTTAGAAAGCACTGCAGCCAAGCAGAAGCTGCTGCACAAAGTCTAAAATTTTGTCACTGCAATTTTAAAAAAAAAAAAGTCTTTTGTGACATATTTAGTATGATGATGAACAAGCTAGTAGTTAAGGATAATAAAAATTTCTTTTTCTTAATGATGAAAATTCCTCTCTTGATCTTAAATACAGACATTAAATGCTTTCATTAAGTCTGGGTGAGTCAAATTGGAATTGGGCTTTTCAAACTTACTAATTTAAGTTGTTTTTGTTGTTAACCCCCCTTGTGATTTTATTTTAAATATTATGTAATAGGTTTGGATAGCAATCTGAAAATTAGAATGAAAACTAAGAGCAGTGCATTTCAACTATATAGGATTTTTTTGGATCTTTGATTTGATTAGTGAAGCTTCTTGATGAGCAAGTGATTAAAAGAAGCATAGTTACAGCTAGTGAATATCTGTGAGTACAAGATTGCAGAAGTGTACCAGCCAGCAGCCCTGAGCTGCTCACAGGAAGGGCATGGCCCCCTCCCTCCTCCTGGGTTCTGCCTTGCTGAATACAGAGGGGAAGGGCATATGGCTTTCATCAGGACAGGGATGGGAGGGACTGAGGCTCATGACATGTTCATTGTCACCTCCAAATCCCAAGGTATTCTGACTAACTGATGAAAAAGTAATATTTTACTATTTGTTTTGCCTTAAATATAAGCTAAGATTTTTTCCCCTTACATTGATTTGAGATGGGTAACGATATTAAATTGATATTTCATCCTTTTGTTTCCAAAGGAGGCAACATGAACACAGGATTCCTAAGAAGTTGTAAAATCCATAAGATACTTGCACATGATGAGGCATAATCAAGTTGTATTAACCTTTCTATTTCTATTTCTATTTCTATTAATAATATTTCTATTTCTATTGTTATTATTTTGCAGCTGGACAAGCTACAAGGCTCTATACAATGAATTAGTTGCCCTAGTTGCAGATGGGGATCACATTTGCCAACTTCTAGTCACCTGGGACCTCTCAGTTAGCCAGGACTGCTGATAAAGGATAGAAATTGGCTCAGTGAGCACTCCAGCCAGATCCTGCAGTATCATGATGAAGTACAATTTCCAAATTCAGTGCTGTCTAACAAACCTCAAACTCCAGTCTTCCACAGAAAGTAACTTGACGAGTTTTATTTGTTACAGAAACAATTAAGGTGTTCCCAGCTACTCTGCAGCAACTGCCCATAGATAAGCACAGAGTCAGTAAAGTTTATTTGACAGGTTAATAAAATAAGCTATCATAAAAATTCTATTAAATTTAAGCCTCCTAATAACTTGGTACCCACTGAAACAACAACACCATAGTATTGGATAGGAACTTTCAAAATAGAATATGAAAAATGCATTTAAAGAAACAGCAGAAAGATGACTAGACAACAAAGTAAAAACTAAAGCTAATTTTTGAAAGTGTTCACCACTAGATAGTTTCCACATCACTAGATACCTATTATAGAACTAATAATAATAGCACTGTTTTGAGAAAGTATATTTTTTATCTCAGTGTAAAAATTTAATTCTGGAAAGTGACTTTACATTTAGCCACAGAAAAATCAGCACCTTATTTCTCTTACAATGTTTCACTAATATGTGAAGAATGTGCACATACCCACTGAATCATTCCAATTTGTTCAGTTTTCCTTTGCTTCTCTTGGCTTCCCTTGATGAGAGTGGAAATTTCCCCACTAAAAACAAAAAATCCGCACAATCCCCCACAAACTCTGATTCTTGTATAAAACCTGCTAATCACAGAATCCTCATCACTGTGCCTAATTTGAAAATTTGTGATTAGTAGTTGTCCAGATTATTTTGAGAGGTTGTGTTCAAGCCAAAACTCCAGTCCACAGTTGCCAAAATCCAGTTTCATACTTGAAAGACCTTCCCAACTCTTTTCCTTAGACAATGATGGTAAAGAAAGCACCTGTATAATTTCAGAAATAGACTCTAGTGATGCACTATCTATCAGGCACTTAAGTAGGTGTGATAGGAGTGATGACAGCCAGACTTGTGAGACTGACATGAATTAATAAGAATCATTTGCTATATGATGAAGATTTTATTTTCTTGCTAAGCTGATCAGTGAGAACACAGGCACTGAGGGAATGAGAGTGCTCTGGAGCTGCTTGGCTGTAATCATCAGTGAAGACTAGAAGTGCCTGCAGGTAAACCAATTTTGAACTGGAGACAAACAGGGTACAATTGGGATGCTGGCAGTTAGCTAAAAAGAAGAAGGGGGGCTTGAGAGGTGGGAAGAAAAAAAAAAAAAGAAGCAAAAGAGGAATTTTCACAAGTATAGTCCAAACAATGAAATTAAGAGTATTGACAAAATTTCCAGAACAGTATTTTTTACATTATTTGCTTATATGTATTATACTGTTACCTAGGACTTTGTTTCAACCCTCTGAAGGAACTTCTATGCATTTTGTATTTCTTTGTATTTATTTTTCAGTGTCATAGTTCCCTTTAGTTTTGAGCAGCTTGAGTTGTTCAGTTGACCCTGTTGATCCTATGAGAGTAAGGAGTGAGAAACAAAGATTGGATTCCTGGGAGATTTTCTATTAAATACACCAGTTTGTGTGAGGAGTGATTAATTACTATGCAGATGTATTTTGCCAATTAATTTTTATGGAGAAAAGTTAGACAGCCACAATACCCCAAGCTTTACAATGGCTGTGAAATAGCAGTCTTTGGGATCTGAGTTGCTATTGTAGTAATAAAGCTAATTGCTACTTTTTGTGCAGGTGGGAGCCTCTTATTTTAACAACTGTGTCATTTCCTGTTCTCTCGAATAAGACTATCTTCCCTTATATTACTCTCAAAGAAGTTGACTCCAATTTACTAAAGGCTTTGGCATCACATCCTATAAGCTATGAGCAAATCAATGTGTAGAATATTAACCTGTCACAAGGCAGAAATGTGTTTTCTTGCACTGTCTTCTAAAGAGAGTTTTTATCAGGAGTCTCTCTCCATCTGTGAACTATAAGTCAAATTCAACTGAAAAATGGCACACAGGTGAGAAAATTTCCTGTGAAATGTAGAAAAAAGGGCCAACTGGTAGCCATTAGGATGTCAGAACTCAAAGAGAACTATTGTCCCTTTATGAGAGCAAGACAACTCTGCTGAGATAAATCTGTTCTCAGAACATTGGCAAATCTTGTGGGTGGCAGAAAGTGTTCATGGGAAAAAGAAGGTATTTTGAGCTCCAGTAGCTTTGATAGAAGCAGCTGTGCTCTGATAAAGCATGTCTTCCCACAGAGTAGATAAAACCCCTGATAAGGAATGTTGAGAATGTTCTATGACAGATAGCAAGGCAAGAGATGGTTTGGTACAGCTTCCATCAAACAAATTTAGTTTGTTTGCCTCAACCATGCTGTTTTTTATTCCCTCCAGCATGAGAAATGATTATGCTCCTTGTGATAAACAAGGAAATAAAAGAATCAGGGCAGGGTGGTGGGGGAACGAGTAATACTTCTTCAGTACTTCTTACGTTACTTTGAAAAATCCAGAGAACAAAAAAGCAAACAGCCAGTGATAACAATGCTGTAATGCTCTCTTTAAAAATCAAGGGAACATTATGTTGTGGAGACTCTTTAACTGTACCCCACTTCTCCCACATATATGTGCTCTGATGGTGACTGGTACTGAATAGATCCAGGAATCTTCTTCCACCTCCAGGTGCACTGAGATAGTGAGTAAGAAGCAGGGTGGGTGCTTCTTGACAAATTCTTTTGCTCTAAGATTTTGTGTTAACTTTTGTTTATGTTACTGAACACAGCTGAAAATCCCTTGAAGGACAATGCAACAATAACTCATATTTTCCCAGCCACATAATAAATGACGCTGGTAAATGTAGCTACTGGCTACATTGTTACAGAAATCATATAATTCTAGAACAGCAATGATTAATTTGCTTTTTGGCTGTATGAACTTATATCATGGAAAAGATGACATTATTGCTAGAAAAATGTGAAGAGTGGAGATGAGAGATGTCCCATAGCTTAGGGTTCCATTGAATTTCAGGGTATTTTTGGCAGAATATCAGACATCAAAGCATCTTGTTAAAGTCTTTCCATCTATGCTCTTGTGGAAAACCTACATATTCCTTGTGAAGATCAGAACTATATGAGAGGCCTATGAATTAATTCTGGAAAAAGCTTTGAACCAAAGTGGTAAATGAAGATATGATCTGTGTTTTCCATGGAGATATACATGATGAAGTTACCAAATGTACTAGCATATTCACCACTGAGCACCTTTAGGGGACACATTGACAAGGCGGGTAAAATGTGTGTGACTGCTAGTTTCATGATCTGTGGAAATGCTCCTTTAACCAATCAGCTCATTTTAATGTGAATTTAGCAATAAAAACATGTTCAAATTACCCTTATTTGCCTTAAGAATGTATGAGTTGTATGGTACTTGTGAAGCTATATTAAACACATAAAGTTGTGCTTGGTAAGGTGCTATAAAACAAGCCATTTATTTTATTGGTCCCTATTTCAATAATACTTATGTATACACCCAGTAATAAAGTAAATCCATAACTAAAAAAGATAGTAAAATTTCTTATTTTCAGTAACTTAATTTATTATTTCAGAATGTAAGCAAAAAGTCTTTTGTTTATCAGCAATAATTAAAGTATCCGTATAATAACTGAAAGAATAAAATGGGGCTTCTACCAAGCCTTGCCAATACTTAAAAATCTCTCCTACTTAAAAGTTGTGAAAATTCTCACTTTCAGTTGAAAATGTAACAGAAAAACAGTGAAGCTAATAAGCATCTTTCCATTTCATTGGGATGAAATGCACCTGTCTCTCTGCCTTTGAGCACACACTAAAGTGTTATGTGAGGGTTTTACTCTTAGCTTTGTCCAATCACTTCTATGAAAACAGAGTGGCTTTATCATTCTTCTGCTTCAGTCTCTGATATCTGATTTACACTGGTGAAAACAAATTCTTACAACAAACTTCAGAGAAGTTATGAATAATTCTTTTGATAATTTTCAAGGAATAACTGATTAAGCAGGCAAAAGATTCTTTCCCTTGTAAATGAAAGCACTGCCAACAACTTATCCTATAAATTATGTCCAGTACAGAACATCTAACCTGGTTGGTTGAGTTCTAATATAATAAGAGAAATATGTTAGAAATAGCACATAAAAATCTGTGGACTGTGTAACTATTCTGTCAAGGCAACAGAATATCTATTGAAATCTAAGGTGACAGAGTTTGATACAATGAAGATTTATATTCATAAGAAGATTCTTAGGGAAAATAGACAACTGGAATGGATCAGTACATTCTGTCAGAGTAAGGTAGAACAAGCAGGTGTTGTTTTGACTTTTCCAGTGATTCTTAAAATTAACAAGTTAGTTACTTAACTTTTGCTGTCATTTCAGATAATGGTTGAGAGAATCATGTACAGTGCAACATTACTGTCACAGATTGGTTGTACCACCTACTTGTTCTACAGCAAGTGAAAATCTGTTTGAAAATATATGGACAAAAGGAAACAGTGAAGCAGCAGGACTGCATGTCTATTAAACCACTACAGCTTATGGTTAATACAAAACTTTTCACGTTTACTTTAGATGTAGAGCAAGCACTATTTAAAGGTAAAGATAAGGAAATACCACTACTTAAATATAATGCTTTTCTCCTTCTTATAACTGGAAAATGTTATACCTTGTAGCCGAAATCATTATGATATATAAATATGTGAAAAGACCACTCTCTACATTTGCAGGTATTTGAAGTCAGAAATACAGAAAATACAGAATATAAAGACAGATATAAAATGTTGAAAAATATGTTTTATCCAAAAGATCAAGTGATGACTTAATAAAAAGTGCACTGTAATGCACCTAGTAGTGTGTGCACATACATTAGTAGTGTATGCACCAGGTAGCCAGAAGTAGTGAAAAATGCATGTGAAAAAAATCATTGTCTTTATCAGATGTAAGTTAAAATCATATCAAAATCACTTCATCCTTTTATATACACTTGCTACATTTCAACTATTTTTAGCATAGTTGTCTTGAAGGATCAGTGTTGTCTTGAAAACAGTCAAGAAGTCATATTTCTTTCTCAAGTTATGTCTTAATGAATAACGAATAAGCTTTTTAATAATTCCTTGGAAAGCAGCAGAGCCGTAAGCAGAGAGAAATGCCTCTCATATTATGGACAATACAAAGTCTTAACCCAACCAAAATATGTTATTTTACTTAAAGTTAACTCTTGTAAGACTGTGGTATGTAATTTCTTGTCATAGAACAGCATATGAATGACAACTCTACGATGTAGACATTTGCACAACATCTACAATATTGTTTTCTGAATTTTCATATAGAAACATGAATACCAAATTAATTCTAAGATTAGAATTATTACAACAACATTTTTAAGGAAGTTGAAAAAATTGTCTAATGATTTGGGCACAAAGGGTTATAGTGAATGGGGTTACATCAGGCTGGTGACCAGCCTCTAGTGAGGTCCCTCAGGAATCTCTTTTGGGCCCAGTGCTCTTCAAAGTCTTCCTAAATAACTTGGATGCAGGACTTAAAGGTATACAAAGTAAGTTTGCTGAGAACACTGAACTGGGAGGAGTTCTTGATTCCCTCAAAGGCAGAGAGGCCCTGCAGAGAGACTGTAGATAAATTAGAGGGCTGTACAACTACCAACTGTATGCAGTTTAACAAGGACACATGACCTACTCTGCATGTGGGACAGAGCAGCCCTGGATGTACGGACAGACTGGGGAATGAGACACTGGAGAGCAATATTATGGAGAAAGGGACTTGAGGGTTCTGGTTGATAGCAAACTGAATGTGAGTCAGCAGTGCCCTGACAGCCAGGAGGGCCACCCATGTCCTGGGGGTATCAGGCAAAGCATTGCCAGCTGGGGGAGAGAGGAGATTGTCCCACTCTTCTCTGCACTGGGGCGGCCTCACCTTGAATATTGTGTGCAGTTTGGGGCACCCCATTATAGGAAGGATAATAAACTATGAAAAGGATCCAAAGGAGCTATGAAGATGAAGAAGAATCTAGAAGGGAAGCTGTATGAGGAGCAGCTGAGGTCACTTGGTCTGTTCAGCCTGGAGGAGACTGAGGGGAGACCTCATTGCAGTCCTCAAGACCCTCATGAAGAGAAGCAGAGGGGCAGGCACTGATCTCTTCTCTTTGGTGACTAGTGACAGGACCCAAGGGAATGGCATGAAGCTGTGTCAGGGAAGGTTTGGGTTGGATATTAGGAAAAGGTTCTTCACCCAGCTGGGCACTGGAACAGGCCCCCAGGGAAGTGTCGCAGCACCAAGCCTGGCATAGTTCAAGAAGCACGTGGACAATAATCTCAGGCATTTGGTGTGATTTTTGGGTGTCCTCTACAGGATTCAATGATCCTTGTGGGTCCCTTCCAACTCAGGATATTCTGTGATTGTCTCATTTATTTGCTCATTTATTAATGCCCTTTTCTATAAGTCTTCTTCCACATATGGCATTTCTCAGGTTCAGGTAATATATTTGCACAAGCAAATCTCATATATAAGTTTCAGACTGCAAATTGCAGTTTGAGCTTTGTGATTTTTTTATTAAAATAATAGATTTCTTGAGACAGAGTTATATGCTTTAAACAGGGTTTGATTAATGGTTGCTATACTTAATTTCTTCTCAGTGGATTCAGAGGATCAGCACTCCTTTACTCATGAAACAAAAGACAATTCCTTAAAATAAAGAGTTATGTCACCCTAATTATATCAATACTATTCTACTTAGAAGTTATACAAATTACAACAGCTAAAGAATTCCAGTAGATAGCAAAATCAGATTCGTAATTTTAGTGAGTCATGAGAATTTAACATTTTACAACTTTGGACCTGAAATAAGACATCTTAATTATCTTAGCAGTTTCACACGTAAAGTGATTTGCATGTCACTTCCTACATCAACCTGGGGTTTCCTTTCACTTAATTAAGTTTGCAGAAATGCAACACATCACATATGCTGTACTCTATTACCTTCATAAACAGGGTTCTTCTCTATATATCATATCCCACTTTGTGTATATAAATGTTGTAAATGAAGGGATTTGTCTTTCTTCTTTGATGGTTTAGAGAATATAATCTTCTCTTTATTTTGTTTGGGTTTATTTGTGTTTTCTTTTTGGTTGTTGTTTGCTTTTTTTTTTTTCTTTTTTTTTACAGTATTTCTAATTATACAAGCAGTTTCTCTGTTAAATTTAAAAGAGAACTTCAACAGTTTTGGAGGCAGGGGGTTAAAGAGAAGTCAAATGTTCTGCGAAAGCTCCTCAGCAAGTAAGCAGGTAAGAGATGACAGGCTGGAAAGCCCAGATCTCAGTAGAATTGGAAAACAGACATAAAGAGTTGTACACAGAAATTGCATAATATTGCAACTGCAAGTGATGATTAGGAAATTCCTGTTGACAAAGCTTAGGGAGTCTTTAAGCGTGTTAGTTACTTGATAGTTGCTGTCTCACAATAAGTGAGGTGCCCAATAAGGGATTCTGATGTTTACCATACTCTTACTGTTTGCATCTGTTCCTTCGGAGATTTAAATGTAAAATAAAATACTAATGGAGTGTGATATTATGTCTCTCTCCAATTCATGAAAAAAAGGAGACATCAAAGGCAGGACTGGCATTTCAGCAACTGGACCACCAGCTCTGACCTCTGTGTCTGAGTGTGAAGTCCTGACATTACCTGGGTTTTCAGAGATACTATCTTCAGCACACTTTCCTTGCTGTGACTTTAAATTATGAAATATTTATCTGAACTGAATTTTTGAGCACTAGATTTATTATAGTCCAGCAATTTGCATTACAGTTATAGACAGATAGGTGCTGTAGACAAACAAAGCTCTCTCAAAGTACTTGTTGCTTTTTATGTGGGAAGGACCCACATTGAAGAAGTTCCTGAAAGACTGTCTCCTGTGGGTGGGATCCCACACTGAAGGAGGGGAACAGCTTGAGGAGGAAGGAGCAGTGGAGACTACATGAGTTGAACAGATTGCAACCCCATTCTTCACCTGCCTGTGCTGCTTTGAGGAGAGGAAGAGAGGATAGAAGAACTGGGAGTGAAGTTGAGCCTGAGAAAAAGGGAGGTGGGCTGATTTTGTTTGGGATGCAGTTAATTTTCTTCATAAAACTCGTATGGTGCTGTGTTTTGGACTTGTGACCAAAACGGCACTGATAACAAACTGATATTTTATCTACTGCTGAGCGGGGCTTACACAGCATCAAGGCCTTTTCTGCTTCTTATGCTGCCCCACCAATGAGGAGGTTGAGGGTGCACAAGAGGTTGGGAGGGGGCACCGTGGGGACAAATGATCCCAAGTTACCTAAGGGCTGTCCCACACTCATCCCACTTAGGGAAGCGGGGCTAGGGAGTGAGTGGCTGTGTGTGGCTGAGCTGCTGGCTAGGACCAAACCACAAAAGAAGGGGTGATGGGAGGGGGTTTTTAGATATGTTCTTATTTTTCATTAGCTTAATTAGTTTATTGACAATAAATTAAATTAATTTCCCCTAGTTAAGGCTATTTTACCCATTATGGTAATTGGTAACTGACCTCCCAGTTTTTATCTTGACCCACAAGGAGCTTTTTGTCATATTTTTCTACCCTTGTCCTGTTGAGAAGGATAAGTGCTTCCAGTGTTTTTTCCCCATTGTACAAAGTTTAACTCAAAGAGAACTGGGTTAACTGGGCTCTTTTAAATTTTAAAATTCAGGTTATCATTTGTATGTTATCTCTATTCCACAGCTCAATATTTCTGTTAAATTATTCTTCCTTGAACTTTATAAAATAATGATTCAGTCATCTAAGTTAATACAACTGGAAGGACAGAAAATTAAAACTGCAAAGTAAAAAAATGATAGAGATTGCTAGGCTGGTTTATTTTAGGAGAACAGAAACTTAAATGAAAGGTCCATGTTAAGGTAACATCAAAGAAATTGTCTACTCTTTTGACAGGTGAAACTGTTATCAACCCTCTTTATTGATAATATCAGGATTGCTTTAGTTCCAGACTTTAGTGTTATCGGATAATTTCACTACCTTCCCTACATTCCCTAAGATGTATTCAAGTTGACTTTTTGTACCTTTCATCTCTCCAAGTCACATTTTTTTTCATAACTCTCTTTGCTATCTCAATGTGAGAGAGAGAAATTCTGAAGAAGTACAGTTTGGTGCTGAAATAATGAAAAAAAAAAAAAAA
>VXBX01002736.1:69272-85942 GCA_013400415.1 Scytalopus superciliaris
TTTTTTTTTACAGTATTTCTAATTATACAAGCAGTTTCTCTGTTAAATTTAAAAGAGAACTTCAACAGTTTTGGAGGCAGGGGGTTAAAGAGAAGTCAAATGTTCTGCGAAAGCTCCTCAGCAAGTAAGCAGGTAAGAGATGACAGGCTGGAAAGCCCAGATCTCAGTAGAATTGGAAAACAGACATAAAGAGTTGTACACAGAAATTGCATAATATTGCAACTGCAAGTGATGATTAGGAAATTCCTGTTGACAAAGCTTAGGGAGTCTTTAAGCGTGTTAGTTACTTGATAGTTGCTGTCTCACAATAAGTGAGGTGCCCAATAAGGGATTCTGATGTTTACCATACTCTTACTGTTTGCATCTGTTCCTTCGGAGATTTAAATGTAAAATAAAATACTAATGGAGTGTGATATTATGTCTCTCTCCAATTCATGAAAAAAAGGAGACATCAAAGGCAGGACTGGCATTTCAGCAACTGGACCACCAGCTCTGACCTCTGTGTCTGAGTGTGAAGTCCTGACATTACCTGGGTTTTCAGAGATACTATCTTCAGCACACTTTCCTTGCTGTGACTTTAAATTATGAAATATTTATCTGAACTGAATTTTTGAGCACTAGATTTATTATAGTCCAGCAATTTGCATTACAGTTATAGACAGATAGGTGCTGTAGACAAACAAAGCTCTCTCAAAGTACTTGTTGCTTTTTATGTGGGAAGGACCCACATTGAAGAAGTTCCTGAAAGACTGTCTCCTGTGGGTGGGATCCCACACTGAAGGAGGGGAACAGCTTGAGGAGGAAGGAGCAGTGGAGACTACATGAGTTGAACAGATTGCAACCCCATTCTTCACCTGCCTGTGCTGCTTTGAGGAGAGGAAGAGAGGATAGAAGAACTGGGAGTGAAGTTGAGCCTGAGAAAAAGGGAGGTGGGCTGATTTTGTTTGGGATGCAGTTAATTTTCTTCATAAAACTCGTATGGTGCTGTGTTTTGGACTTGTGACCAAAACAGCACTGATAACAAACTGATATTTTATCTACTGCTGAGCGGGGCTTACACAGCATCAAGGCCTTTTCTGCTTCTTATGCTGCCCCACCAATGAGGAGGTTGAGGGTGCACAAGAGGTTGGGAGGGGGCACCGTGGGGACAAATGATCCCAAGTTACCTAAGGGCTGTCCCACACTCATCCCACTTAGGGAAGCGGGGCTAGGGAGTGAGTGGCTGTGTGTGGCTGAGCTGCTGGCTAGGACCAAACCACAAAAGAAGGGGTGATGGGAGGGGGTTTTTAGATATGTTCTTATTTTTCATTAGCTTAATTAGTTTATTGACAATAAATTAAATTAATTTCCCCTAGTTAAGGCTATTTTACCCATTATGGTAATTGGTAACTGACCTCCCAGTTTTTATCTTGACCCACAAGGAGCTTTTTGTCATATTTTTCTACCCTTGTCCTGTTGAGAAGGATAAGTGCTTCCAGTGTTTTTTCCCCATTGTACAAAGTTTAACTCAAAGAGAACTGGGTTAACTGGGCTCTTTTAAATTTTAAAATTCAGGTTATCATTTGTATGTTATCTCTATTCCACAGCTCAATATTTCTGTTAAATTATTCTTCCTTGAACTTTATAAAATAATGATTCAGTCATCTAAGTTAATACAACTGGAAGGACAGAAAATTAAAACTGCAAAGTAAAAAAATGATAGAGATTGCTAGGCTGGTTTATTTTAGGAGAACAGAAACTTAAATGAAAGGTCCATGTTAAGGTAACATCAAAGAAATTGTCTACTCTTTTGACAGGTGAAACTGTTATCAACCCTCTTTATTGATAATATCAGGATTGCTTTAGTTCCAGACTTTAGTGTTATCGGATAATTTCACTACCTTCCCTACATTCCCTAAGATGTATTCAAGTTGACTTTTTGTACCTTTCATCTCTCCAAGTCACATTTTTTTTCATAACTCTCTTTGCTATCTCAATGTGAGAGAGAGAAATTCTGAAGAAGTACAGTTTGGTGCTGAAATAATGAAAAAAAAAAAAAAAGACATTTGTTTATAGTCCTGATGATTTGATACATTGACAATTCAGTCTGTTACCAAGCAAATAGGAAAGAAAATAACATACAACTAGACAAAATCTAACATTTTTGTTTCAAAGCCATATTTTGCTGAAGAATTGATTGATACAGCAAATTTTCTGAAAGTCTACTAAGATGGTTAATCTGTGAAATATACTTTGGAAAAGTTGTGCTGTTCCTTTTTCTTCAGATTTTCTGAAGCATAAGCTGAACTGTTCACTAGAAAATGCAAACTTTATATAAAAATATTATTCTTGGATACACAGTTGCACTTGAAGTGATCTCAGGTATCCGATCAAATAGAAGATAATACTCCTTTCTTTTNCAGTGCAGATAAAACAGAAATTGCATACTTAGAGAAATAAACAGTGCTAGAAATTGCATTATTATGAAAGAATTGAACATCTTACAGATAGAATATGCAATATAATTACTGTTACTGATATAAAAGCTCCTGAATTTCTCTACCAATCAAAAAAAAATTATTTAGACTCTGTTCTCATAAGTATTGGAGAGATAAGAGAAAACTTCAGTAAAAAGTAGCAGAAGATATCAGAGATTACACTACAATTAAAAAAAAAGCTAAAGGGAATCAAAATTGGCACCTATTGGTTTGAAAGAGGTAGAATATGGGAAGCTCAGGGAAACCATTAAGGAAGCCAACAGGTCAGGCTGTCTTCTGGAATCAAATTTTGAAGAAATTCTAAATGGAACTCATTGGAGCTATCCTTGTGCAGAAGGACGAAACACTTATAGGGAATACCTTTCAGGCCAGATTAATTTGATAGTCATCTCTACATAGTAGTGGAGAATCTCTTGCTAGTAGGAGTAAGTAGAGAATCTGTAAAGTAGATAAGACAAAGAACAGAACTGCAGAGATTACAATACTCTGGATAAATAAAGTTTAGAGAAATGACATAAGTTATGTCACATTATCAAGATAAGACGTTAAAAAGTGGAACAGTATATAAATACAGAGAGATCAACACAGAGATGAAATAGAAATTGAAGATACTTTAAGCAGGGCCCCCAAACATATATTTTTATTTAGTTTTAAGGAATAAATAAAAACAGCAACAAGACAGACCATTCAGAATGAGTACACAGAAAAGAATATGACTATGTTTGAATTGGAAGTAAAATATATGGAATTTTGTATACTTCAATCAGGGATTCTGAACACAGTGTGGTACAGATTTTGACACTGCAACTTCAGTACAAAAAAATTTTGCATGACTGGTAGAAAAATGCATACAGATAGCCTCTAAATTACTAGATCTGTTTGACTTCAAATTCAACTAGAAAGAAAAATCAGGAGCTGTTGGAGAGTGTATTTACCTCTTGAACATATTGTTTATTCTTCTCCAGGTGAATATTTCATATCTCCTTTGGTATACACAAATTCACCTTGATTTCCTTTATTTTATTTAACACAGAGAAAGGAGAGAGGGAAGGGAAGCAAAAAGAAAAGGGAAAAGAAACAAAATGGCAAGACAAAGTTTCTTTGTGTTCCAACCAGTGTAGGTAAGACTTTGGTTTTTTCCCTCCCTTTTGAACCCTTTAGTTTCTGTGCTACAATCCAAGCCAGCTGCTCAGAGCAGTTGAGATGAGCCTCTTGCTACTGTTAATTTAAGAGATCAGACTCAAGACAACTGTGCAGAACATTGTCAGCTTCCCCAGCTTTTATGACAACCCATTTAGAGCAAATACCTGTGGGACAAAAACAGGAGCTTTTGCATCTCCTTGCACTGCTCAGTACTTCAAGCTGTACATGCATTGTTCTTTATCCTTTTCCCTACTCTTTTCCTTTTTTCTTTTAACTCTAGTGTGCCTCTCATTAGGATTTCGTTTAACGCCCTAGGAAAGGTTCCTGCATTTATAAGAAGCAGATAATAGATGCATGCACTTCAGTGTTTGCCATCTTGGCTTCCCTTTAATGTAATTCATTATTCCACAAATATACGGTACATAGTGCTGCCAAGTTAATTTGTATAATAATAATGAGCTATTAATTAACATCCAAGAACACATGTTTCTTCCAACAATTTGTGGTAATAAAGTAATTAATGAAATTCAAAATTTCATTCTAGACAGGAAATCTGACTGCTGCTTGGAAGATTTTCTGTGTGAATACAATCAATAAATTCCCATGTTAATATGCTAAAGACAGTGGAAAAAAAATTATATATAAAGACAGCCCTGTAGAATTGTTGTGTGGTGCTGTTCTTCTCAGAACAGTTATTTTACTTTGTTGGTTTATATCAAAAAACTTATGCAAAAGATGTTCCCAGCAATAAACATTAGCATGATAATAGCATGCTATTTCGTACTCATGGAAAAAAAAAAAAGTACATTTTTTTCCTCATCTAGACAAAAACCTTCTATTTTCTTACTCCTTTTACTGGTATATCATGATCTTCAAGGTCTTTGAAATCACAGAGGCATAAGTTGGGGGGGAAGCATAACTGACTGACAGCTGGACACCTTGTTGTTCTTGGGACACTCTGGGAAAAATGTGGGTCATGGTGGTGGTCTGAATCTAAAGGTAAAAGTAACAGTATGTTCTTTGCTCAATCTGACCCGAACCTCAACTGTCTCAACAGTACCACTTGCTTTTCTAGTGATGACAGTCTGAACAAAGAGGAGTGTGGTTTAAAGTGAGTGTAATAACAAATTGTCTTCAAAATCTGTTGAGAGTCCGTGAAGCTTGTAAAAAATTTGGGTCAAATTTCACAGAGAATTCCCATAAGTTCAGTGGATGTAGGGACTGAACTTTCTGAAAAGCTCCTTCTGAGCTTTGTTATATTTGCACTTTGCAGAATGTTTAGCACATTATTTTAAAAGCCAAATAAATTCTAATTCTAGTATTCAATAAACTACCAGAAGAGAACTTCAAGTATTTATTAGATATTTGGCAACTATTCTCCTCAAATGAATCATGATATATAAGTTGTACTTGTAAAACAAATAAATCTACACTGAAATTTGAATTAAAGTAAATCAGTTTTTAATCAGTCAGAGAGGATTTTTTTTCAGCATGGAAAATTCTGAGAAAAAATGAGAAACACATTCACATGACACTTGTAACAATTTTTCTTTTTGGCAAAGTAAATTCTCAGCACATTTGGGATACACAAAATATTTACCAACTCTTCTCTAAATTAACACTTTGGTTGTTCCTTTAGGCTTATCGTGAACATTCAGAATAGATTCACAGAACCACAGAATGTCTTGTGTTAGAAGGAACCTTAAAAATCATCTAATTCCAATCCCCTTGCCATGGACAGGGATACTTCCCACTAGGCCAGGTTGCTCAAAGTTCCATTCAATTTCACCTTGAGCACTGCCAGGGATGGGGCAACCTGTTCCAGTGTCCCACCACCCTCACAATAAAGAATATTTTTTTTTGTCCTTCATTTATTTATAGGAGGTTTTATTTCTATATACATATATTTGTGTAAAATATATGACATACAAAAACTTGAGTGAAGTTAAGTCAAAATGTGTAGATTCAGATTCCTTTGCCATCCATCCTGCTTAAGAATTTTTTTCAGAAATCAAGACTCATATCTTTCTGAAAAGTCAAAAAGCACATCATATGATTTCCTATGAGATAAGAAACACCCTAAACAAACAAACTATGAAGTATTGTTAATTCTAGATTAAACACAAACTAGAGGTAAAGCAAACTAGAGGTAAAACACACAACAATCTTTATGAATCATTCACATCTTCAAAGATCATGTTCTTGCTAGGAGGTGTTCAACCACTCTACTATTAGCTCTGACTGAAAAGAAGGGGTGTATGTCTAGCCCAGAGTTCTTCTGAATGACGATGGGAAGAACATAATGTATTGCATGACATATAAAACATATCTATCATTCATATCTTGTCTGATGTTGAACTTTGCCTTGTTGGTAGACATGTTCATGAAGTCCTTTCCTATCACCAAATTATAGGTCCAGATGTTGCAGGAGGCAGCTGCAGAGATAAATTAAAACTTACATATGGAAAGGAAGTCACAGTTTCAGTGACACCCAGCACAGAATAACACTGGCAACCACCCTGAGTTTGTAGTTCTGAGAGATTCTGTTGGTTTATCTCACTGATATGAATACATGATTATTTTATATCATCATAATATTTAGGAGTGCTGTTCATGTATAAACTAATGTAAAACAAGAAAACAAAACCTTGTAGCAGCCGATGAAACACAAGTCAGTGTTTGGGAATATGTTGGAAAGAGCGATTGAGAGCAGCTCTGTGGATCTTTTACCTAAAACAAGTCACTTCACAACTTGAAAACACAAATGTCTTGGCAGAAATATATCTTAAGGACATAACATTGAAAATTGTGGTGACCACTGAAGTGATGTGTGAAGGCAGACAAAACTTCCTACATCTGCACTCAGCCATTCAAATTCAGCAAAGAATGAAAATAATTTCTAATTCTCATCTTTTAACCACTGCTCTGATCTATTTTATCTGCAGACCCCATGTGAACTGTGTTTGAATGATGCTGTGATGCGTGATATTTTAATCCCGCACTTATTTTTAATTTAACTAATGATGGTTGATTGTTATTAAAAAGAGGAATTTTAGTTCGTGAATGGTATTATTTTTTACTTTTTGTATCCAGGTCAGTGGTTTTCAATTTTTTATTCCTTTTTTTTGTTTGTTTGGTTTGGTTTTTCCTGTTTGTGATTGTTCTCTTCTTTCTATTTTCAATATCATGTATTTTGAACTGCTTTTCTAAGTAACTTGTGTAGACCTCTTAGAGGTACACTGACAACTTTCAAGAATGCCCAGGATGCAGGTTGGATACCTCTGGTGATATTTTACTTCTTGTAATCATGTATTGTGGAGGTATTTCCTTTTCAAAACAAATAGAAACAAGCAAACAAACCTATTATGGCCTTGTTATTTTTAAAAAAATTCAATTCCAAAACTTTTACAGAAAATTCATATAATGGCACTGACAGAAATTTTCCCTGTGTTTCCAGAATGTTTATTTTGGAGACAGGTAACTGCTGGGACAAATTTCAGATTTCAGAATTTAAATGTCTTGGTAGGTATTGATTTTTGAAGTCTTAGTGTTTATTTAGAGTAGTGAAGTTCTCTTCAATATTGTTTAAATGTGACAGTAATCTGCTGCCTGTAATGCTCCCTGTTAACCACTGCCTGTTATATATCAAAAGTTATCTGGTTCTGTGACCAGATTATTTAATATGTCCCTTGGCAAGGCAGTTACACAAATTGGTTTTGTACATGAATTTCTGCTCTTCCTCTTATAGTCAGGTGACAGGTTCCATCAACTTTTGCATTAGACTCAAAAAATTGGATATAAGTCTTAGCTAGTTTTTATAGTCTTTACAGATGAGTACCAGGACAGTGAGTTCAGAATTTTCATTTGTTTCTTTTGTTTGCTTGTTTATGAAGGAAATATAGAATGAATAATTTAGGTGTAGATATCATGTCTAGATTTAAAGGATCCTCATCTGAGGTATTTTTTGTTCCAAAATCAGTGTGTTCAGGGGGAAAAGAGTTCCTGAAAAGTTCAAAAGTGAAGCTGATCATTAAATAAGAGAAAAGTTGGTTTGCAAACAAACTATCAAAAACTGTAAGCTTTTGTGCTTGACTGAGGTTGGAGAAATTAAAATTTCTCTGGGGAAAACTGTCTATTCAAAACTTCCAATAATTTTAACAATATATTTCAGTAGAAGATTTAATAGCCAGTTCTTTGAGAAAAAGTTGCTCTTCCAGTTTTTAAAACATACATTCTGAAGGATGACAAACTACTGAACTTAGATTTTATTAAAATGTGAAATGTTAAACTAGAACATAACAGCATAAAATCAGAAAGGAAGAAAGATAAAATTGAGAGCAGAGAGACACAAATGTTCCTCATGACTATGTGTCAGTGCCTTCCTGCATTGCACAATGCACTTGTCCTCAAGGTTTGTCTTCTCTGAAGGGGGATTCATGCTGGGTCACTTCCCTGTTGCATCTGATTTAATGCTGGCATCCGTAACAAAGACATAAACATTCGGGCAGCCACCACTGTCTGCTTTCTTTCTTGTCAGTGAAGTTCTAGCCACTGGCATTGAAGATAGATAAATCATAAAATCATTAAGGTTGAAAAAGACCTCTAAGACCATCAAGTCCAACCATCAGCCTTGTACCACTGCCACCACCAATTTTACCATTAAACCACTTCTTAAAGTGCCATATCCAGGTGTGTTTTCAAACACTTCCAGGGGAGCCATTTTTCTTCAAACTGAAATAGATTTAAAAGTAAATTAGTTAGGTAATTCTGAACACTGCAAACCTAGGGTGCCCTCAGCTTTCCATGACTGCACTGAATATACCTGAAGCCAAGTGATTTTCTTTCAGTTGGCTTTATCAAGCATCTTGCTCCTGAAGCTCTCCTGAACATTCCTGATTGCCTGTGGACAAGCACAAGCTGTTTCTTGCTCAGCAGGTCTGCACCTGACCATCATCCTCTGCAATGGTGGGAGCATTCACCCTTCCTCTTTAATAGTCAGCTAAATCCATTGAGACGATATATATCGAACCTCTATATATACATACTTAGAATTTCTTTTAAAAAAAGCTGAAGAAAGATGCATAGACCAAATAAAGTATTATGAGAATAACCTTTGATTTTAGTGAAATGCCTTTTGAATTATGTAGTTTGCCTATACTAGCTTGTCTCAAGGACTTTTATTTTTCACAAGTCTTGTGTACTATTCATTTGAACTGATCTTATCCTTCCAAAAATACTACAGCATTCTCTAATACAGTGCTGATGATTCTTAACTGTGATTCTAGCTCTGGAAAAAATGAAAGGACTTACAACAGTGCTGTGAGCTGTGAAGACCATTCTTTTTATTTTTAAAAATACTGTTTTGTCATATTGCAGATTTTAAAACCTTAAATATGGATAGAGAGGGTTTAGTGGTAAATAAATATGCCAAAAAATCAAAGTTGCTAACATGATCTTGTGTTAATTACCACATATGCACACAATGTAGACAGCTGTAAAACTTGAGCCAAATGTTTATTATTCTGGGACAGTTATTTTCCAAATAACAAAACCTAACATATATGACTTTAACCTCTTAGCTGCATGACTGAAAAGATAATAAAGATATGACCACATTATATTATTTTGTGAAATCTTCTGGTTATCCACTTTTTTCATAAGAACCAAAAGAATTCCCTGTATTTTCATGGAATTACTTTGCTCCTCAAGAAATGGCTTTTATAACATTTCTTCTTTGGCTTTTAGAAAATTCAGGGATATTCAGCAAGTTGCTTCTCAGCGTGTGATTAGTTTACTTTTGTCCTTGTTTTTCTGTTTGTTCCTGTCACTTCGTCTTATTTTCTTGCTCTGCTGTTCCGAGGAGAGAGGAGGCAGGGTATGGAATGAGTGCATGAAGGTAACTTCTCACATGAACCAGAAATATGCCATAATTCAAAAAGGAAAACAGCTGAGAAAGAATAAATCTTGTTTTAATGTGCCTGGGCTTGTATTAAAAAATACAGATGTACCGTATGCATATGAAATTTTTGATTAAAATGTCTCTCACCAGTCTGTCTCTTTAATTAAATAAAACCTGCTTGGTATTAATCAAAGCATAAAGAATTTATGCCCCAAATCCAGATTAATTAAAAGCCCAGAAGCTTGAAGAACAGACTGTGTATAAATACTAAAATAAATCAATCTAAACATAATATTTATGTATTTGGGCTCTGTATTCCAAAAATATAAATAATTCCAGGAAGTGATTTATTGCAGATTCACTGTGGTAATACACTGCTTATTAGGATATATCTATACATTAAGTTAAGCAAACAGTTTGATTTACAAATTTTCATTTTAAAACACTTAGTTTTTAATTATAGCTCTATTCGAATACTTTCTAATCAACAAATCATCAGAAATGTGCTCTTTAGTCTGCCATTTTAGTGACAGCAAAGGCTGATAAGCATCTTCTGTGGCCCTATGGATTTGACAAAGTCATATTAAAAACAATATTTGTCTTTCCAGGAACAATGGAGCAGAAGTACCTTCAGTACTTTCAATTCTATTAGTAACAAATACTTTAATTTTTGGAAGTAAAACATTTTGATTTTGGCATAGAATTGAAGTCTAAGGCTGAAAATGCACATGGAAATGTGAGAGCTCTTTGAAAGAAGGAAGGTGATACTGGGGTCCAAAAGTAGCCTTTTGTATTGCACCGCAAGCTACTAATGAAAAAATGAATGAGAAAGCAGAGAACATTCAAGGGAGTTCCTAATCCTTGCCCCCTGTGGTAATTCTGTCCCTGAATGAACTATAACTCTCTAAATAGGAAAAGTTTGCCTTGACATTGGCATTACAACCCCTTTACTTTTGAAAGTGGATCTGAGTTTCAGGATCTATCAAGTCTCAGGGTGAAGACATGGAAATTCTCAATTTCAAGTGAAAATTCAGCTTTGAGCCTTATACTGAAAAACCATAATGAGGAGATCATGCTCTTTCAATGTTGGAAAGAAAGGTCACAGTGGATGTTCCAGTCTCATTCCATCATTAACTACAATAACTTGAAGATCTCATAACTCATGAAGCTGCAGAGATTATATTCACACATTTACCTAATCCAGTAAGTAACAAGTTGATGCTAAGTGCCAGTTTGCAAGATAAATGGACTACTGTCTCCACTGATACAAAAGATATCGAATACTCTGCCCAGAGAGCTGACTGATGGCTGCAGTGACTGCACAATAGCAATTTCTATGCAATTGCAAAATAATGCAAATTATTCTTTCAATTGCCAACACTTCTTATGGTAACAATGGCTGCCAGATACCACAGCTGTGAAGACAATGCTTGTCATTGCTATAGCTGTCAAATACCAGATTTAACACCTGTTTGCTAATTTTGAAAATGCACAGCATGAGCCACAAGATAATGACTTTACTTGGGATGGAATAGGAGTGCAAACCTTTGAAACAGAAAAGTTCTTATCTATCATGAAGACGAACACTTTCCTGCTGAGGCCATCTCTTTTTTTTAGAGTCTCTTACCTCCCTTTGTCCACAGTAGTCATACTGCAGGTTTTTAAAATATTTTTGTTCCAAACAAACTGACCTTCTTTTTAACAGGTTTTATATGAGGAGATTAAAAACCTGACCCAGGCTTTTGCAGGTTGTTTGTGGTTCAGGTAACCCACCTGAAAGTCCTAATTTTTGACATCTGCACAAAACAGCTTTTAATGAGTGTTTGGATTCTGTAACTCTAGTTTTTAATCTTTTGCATTAAACTTTTTAATAAGGATAGATGGAAAGCAGGTGTGGCAGTGGTTGGGAGGGTTATTGGAAGGCATAATTGCTTCACCTATTGTTTTAAGGTTTTCTTTTTTTTTTCCCCCACTTCTTCCTGCACCATTCATCCCTGTTGCAGCTAAGCAGGGAATCTATAACTTTTTCATTTTCTTCACTACTTACAGATCTAAATGAATACATGGAGAAAATCCAGAATTAGACTTTTTTTCTTTTTTTTTTTTTTTTAAATGAAAAGTCTGAGCATCCAAAGTAAAACAGCTGAGCTGAAATGCATTAACATGCACTGTTTAGTCCCTTCAGAACTGTGATCTAATGCTATCTGGAAGCCAGGGCTGCTTGTGTTTTGCTTCTGGCTCTAATCATAGAATCATAGAATGGTTTGAGTTGAAGGGACCTTAAAGATCATCTGGTTCCAACACCCCTGCAATGGGTAGGGACACCTTGTACTAGACCAGGTTAATATTTGCTTAGTATGAAAGACACAGGCAAGTTGTGTTCTCTCTACACTCCACACTGAGGTGTAGAGCAGAGGTCCCCAGACACAGCTGAGTACTAGAAGTCACAGTGATATGGAGTGCTAATTTTCTCTGCAGAGACCATTGTGTGTACTCTGTATCAACTCATTTTTAAAGACTGCTTGGCAGAAACAATCATGTCTTACCTCCTGATGAGAGTAGGCCAATGACAGCATGATTGCTAATGTCAGTACATACAGTGGGGTACAGTATAAATATATATTTTCTTAATTTCATTTGTTTTGACTTCTCAAACTTTTGTAGAACCCATCCAGGACTAGCAAATATTTTGCTAATCTGGGTTTGGTTATTAATGCATAGATTAAACACAATGTACGGGTCAGTTTGAAATCCCAAGCTAAATATCAGGATACTGTAACATGAAATAACACTTAAATATTAATGAATCTTTAAGTGTTTTTGAAGCTATTTCTCATATTATTATGATACATTGTTTACATCAAGTATATTGAGTAATTTAACCAACATATTTAGGAGAAACTCTTACTTACCTTGTAAGATATTGCTGAACAATATTCAGCCAAAGATATTTCAGCCCAGTATTTTACTACCCACTTTGGGAGAGGTTCTGAAGAGGATGATAAAATCATGTTCCTTTCCAGATGTTCTTCTAGTACCCAACAATTGTGACTCAGGAACTTCATGGTGCAACCTTTCTGTTTAATAACCCCCAGTGAACACTATTGTTGTGGATTTTTCCATTCACTTTTTAATACTCATCCTCCAAAAGTAATTTCATAGCTCAATTAAACTCTCTTTAGCTTAGTCTCAGCTGATCACCTTCTACTTCCACTTGATGTATCCTGTATAGTGCATTGCAAGAGACAATACTATTCTTCCCTGTTTTTTCTGGCCATGACACTTCTTGTTTTATAAAGTTTCTCCAGATTGAAGAATCCTAGTCTGCCTCAGCAGATGTCATCTCCTGCCTCTGACTGTCCTTGCCTTCCTTCTCTCTACCTTTTCCAGTTTTACCACATTCTGATAGAGATAAGCTGTAACTCCATGCAGAATCAATTCAAGGAGCATATAAAATCATGTAATTTACATAGATTAGGAATAAAATCATGGTATTTAGGAAGCATATTTCCTGAGATCATATGCTTGCCTTCTATTCCTCATCTTGTGTAAATAGAGATAAAACCAATTTTTAAAGCTTGATATTAATGATCATATAAACTTACCTTGGTTTTTGTTTAGTTGGTTTTTCTTAATACTCATTAATTTATGATGTGACTGTTTGGAAAAGGAACTCTTTTGCCTGTCTTTATTTCCATTCTGTGAACACTTAGATTCAACGCAAAAATTAGCATTGCAACTTTAGCTGCGTGCACAAGAAACTGCAGTTAGTGGTAAGTTTGTCTTTCATCGCTAAAACAAGTCCTCCAGATGTCTTAAGTCTGAAGCATGATGAGTGTGTGGGGAAAGGACAGACCTTTGCAAGTTCACTGCAGCACTTGAAGCGGACCATGTATGATAACAGTATTTCTCATGACTTCTCTTTGGAATACAGACATAGTCGATGATCATACTAAACATTTTGCTGTTCTGAATTTCTCATAGACAATTTCCTCAAAATCATGAGTCTTTCCATCACATGCTGTCTTGTGGGGTTTTTTTAAGTTAACATTCATATAACATAGAGTCCTGATTAATACAATGCAAAAGGGTTATTTTGATCTTTGGTGCAATAACAGGATTATTCTAGTTAAACCTATAAAATTCCATTGATTTTAAAAGGACTGCTTAGGTAGCAGTGAGCAGGATTTGGTTCAATACTTAGAGGAGCTAATACAGAAATGCCATGTATGCTGAAATCTGAAACATGGGTGATAGGGTGTAGATAGCACATCAAGTACTGTCTCACTGCCAAAATGAAGTTATGATCTCATTTTTGTCTTTCTCTGAGGTATTTGTAGCAAGGCCATTACTACTACAGGCATCACTAGATGTTCTATTTATTCCTTTTGAGTACCTCACTGCTAGAGGCCAAACTATGAATTGTCCTTGTGTAGCTAACTCTGGGATAAAGAAAAAAGGTTTACAAAATGAAATTAATGACCATAATTATTCTTTTCATTATATCTTCTTATTTCTGGTTATGCAGTGGGAGAATATACTAGAAAAGTAACAACAACCATGTTCCTCATAGTGTTCTGAGTTATTACTTTATCTGAAAAACAATTTTTATCATTACTTTATTATCTCTATTACTCCTTTCATTTGCTTCACTCTGATTGGTATAAAACCAAGAGCAGACTGCTATTCCTTGTCCATTAACAAAATTATCAAGAAATTTTTTCATTTTTTTGCAACTGTTCTTTTTTAATATTCATTTTTGATACACTTCTTCATTACAGCCAACGTTATCAGTCTGTATATATTTTTATGTCTCAGTCATCCTTATGAGATTGTAGTTCTATAGACTTGACAACATGTTATTCCAACATTACTCCTGCATCTTATTTTGAGTTTGATGTGTGGGAATGCAAAGACATAACACCCTGAAGTTATCGTAGTCCTTTGAAAATGTCCATCACTTTGATGGGAGCCAACAATTGAATCTCAGATGAAGTGAATTTTTTTGGCAGGTTGCTTTTGCAATAGCTCATCTGGTTTACAGTTTTGCTGTGTAGAAAACTGTATCTTGCCTCCAGTCTGGAACATAAGAACCACAAGTATGGGACAGTTCTGATTATAAGCATTTGCAAGTATTTTAAGACATCTGTGTCCTGATTTTCAGAGGTATAGAGCACCATCAATTCCAGCTGGGCGGTCATCAGTAAGCCAAAACTGACAAAACTTCCTCTCATCCTCTTATTTACTCACTTGCTTCCTGTTTCTGAGCCCTTCCAGGAAAGGGGACCTGCAGTAATCTCCTGTACTTCTTTTGGCCAAGGTGAGAGCTCAAGCTAATGCAGATCCAGTCACAGCAGGGTCTAAGCAGGTTTATTAACTTTGCCTACTTGTTATGGACAAAGTGGTGATAATAGTCCCAGCAGGTAGAGAGAGAGAACGCCAGGAGACAAAGCACATCTTTATAGTTGAGAGCTGATTGTTGTACTATTGTTACAATGGATATATTTAGCTACTTTTGAAGAAAATATTTTATGGAATGTGTCATTTTTCTAGAAATAATTTGAACCATTTGGGCTCCTAATTGTTCCTGAAAAAAATAAGAGGTGAGAGACTGAATATTTTAGTACCTTGTTTAAAAATAGTTATGGGTGCAAACCACATGTGTTTTAAGAGGCCTGGCTAATCAACGCTCCAGAACATGTCTCTGTAACTCAGTACATGTCTTGTCTGGTATTCCAGAAATAGCTCCTTCAGCACCACACGTGGAATTCCAATGAGTTTATACTTCCTGATTAATGTGATATTTTGTCAAGTTGTTGACTCTGTAACATTAACTTTTTAACCTTAATTGGAAAAAGTGTAGCACAGATAATCAAAGGCAAAATCAATCTTGCTTCTTATGAAGAGAATTATTCACTATGCATTTGCCATTTTGCATTATTTAGAGGATACTTGTTTTTCCACAGCTATTTGATTCACTAAATGGTCTTTTAGAAGCCTGAGAAGGGTATAGAAGTTGAAAGCAGGAATTTAAATGGTACACATCTGAATTCTTGTGAGTCAATTCAAATAATTCACTTTTTATAACTATTTATTTGTATTACCTCTGGCAGAAAAAAAGTAATTTCTTAATTTGATGGCATGACATAAGTATCACAGTGCTTAATCACATGGCTTAAATGTTGGGCTTTTTTCACTGTATTTCTCTAACAGGAGTCACTGTCCCCAACATAAGAGACTGAAAATCTCCTAAACTCTGTTGTAGGTGGATGCTTTTTCTGAATGCATGTACTGGAGAGAAAGAGCAGAACAGTCTTGGAAAGACTGAGACAAGACAGTGTGGTCCTGCTTGTTCTTCTATGGTCCTGATTTTAACAACTTTCTTAGTTCTGAGCCTAATATAACACAAAGTGCAGAATCTCCTGTTAAGGTTTATGTTAGAATGCGTCAGTATTATTTTATTTTTCAATTGAAAAGTTATATCAAAACGATATTTCTAATTTTGTACTGAAATGGTAATCTCTGGCACAGCAACTTTAGAAAATGTAAATATTTGTGTTTTGTTAAAAATTATTTTAAGAAGGTTTAAGTCTATTGCACAGTGATTTCTCCTAACATACATGATGACACATACATGCTGCTTTTAAAAAATATAGTATAAAATTTCTTTATGCAAAAACAGTCACTGGTATAGATTGACCATTCTTGGATCATTGATCAACTATTACTTTTCAAGGTGATTCCAGTAGAGAAATTCAGTGGTCTTATAAAATACATTTTAAAATCCATGTTTTCCCCTGTGCTCTACATAAACATACTGTATGATCTTACTTTACCTTTTAGCTTTTATTTGTAGTTTCTTAATTTCAAATTGATGAAGAAAGAGAGTAAAGTGACTATTTCTTTTTGGTGCAACATAAGTGATGGATGGAAGTGACAGGGAAAATGAGAATGTTTGTTGCATGGCTGCTGGCTTCTGTTTTACTGGGTTACATTGTTGCTGGAGGGAATTGCAACAGAACATAAGCTTTTCTGTTACATTGGCTAAATATTTGCATAAATTTTACAGGCTGGCTTTGTGTTAGGTTGTGGCTAGTAAGAAGCCATTTCTTTACAAAATGGTTTTCTTATTTTTTTTTTTTTTTGCATCA
>VXBX01002736.1:85964-101464 GCA_013400415.1 Scytalopus superciliaris
TTTTTTTTTTTGCATCAAATCTTTTCTCTGTATTTTCTCCAGCCTCATTTTCCACCTTTTTTTTCTTTTTTGTTAACATATATCTATATCTATATAGATATAGATATATAAGCCAACTGTCCCCCTAAGCTGTCCCCTGTAGCCCATGGAGGTCCATGCTGGAGCAGATATCCACCTGCAGCCACATGTTGCAGCACAGGAATGCCTAGAGGAGGCTGTGACCCCATGGGAAGCCTGCACTGGGGCAGGCTCCTCAAGCATCTGTGGAGGCCACATTGGAGAGGCTTTGCTGGCATAACTGGTGACCCCGTGGAAGGGACCAAGGATGGAGCAGGCTGTTCCTGAAAGACTGAGCCCCGTGGAAGTGACCCACACTGGAGTACTTATGAAGAACTGCAGCCAGTGAGAAGGACTCATGTTGGAGAAGTTTGTGGAGAACTGTCTGCTATAGGAGGCACACCATGCTGGAGCAGGGGAAGAGTGTAAAGAGGAAGGAACAGCAGACACTGTGTGATGAACTGACCACACATCCCATTCCCCTGTGTTGCCGGTGGGGAGGAGGGAGAGAATTTGGGAGTGAAGTTAAGACCAGGAAGAAGGGAAGGGTGGGGAGAAAGTCTTTAAAATTTTGGGTTGGTTTCTCATTAACCTGCTCTGATTTGATTGGTAATGAATTATCTTAATTTTTTCCAGGTTAAGCCTGTTTTGCCCATGATGGGAACTTGAAAGTGATCTCTTCTTGTTCTTATGTTGATTTATGAGCCTTTCATGACATTCTCTCTCCCCTGTTCAGCTGAGGAGGGTACAGGTGACTTTGGTGGGCATGTGGTGTCCAACTTCATTCAACCCACTACACATAGTGACCCTAACAAAAGCTGGAAAGTTTGCTAAAAATAAATTTGCCATTTCTGCATGTAATGGGCTTCTGCAAATCACTTAGAGGCTTGCTGTGACTGAGAACATACCTCCCTAGGGTTTCTCAGGGTTTCTATAGGCTTCTGCAAAGGATCTGTACGTAGTGATAAATAGCATTATGCAAATCAGACTTGCCATATTTCACTTCTATAAAATACACCAGTCCTATAAAAACCATCTCTGAAAGGAGAGAGAAATCAAAGCTTAAGGGATTACATTGCACCTCTCCAGTGTTTTTCAGACTGTGATATGCATGTGTGCATCTTTAATGCAGAAGGCTCCTCCTAACCTACTCCTTTGTTGGCATCCTTGAAGTTTGCCTTCTCAGAGATGGGTAGGCAGCCAGAAGGCTGCTCTGCCCCAGGGGTGGACCCAAACCACCTGGCACAGGCTGAGCAGAGCTGCCACCAGGTTCCTGCTGGCTCTGTGGAGCAGAGCCATGGCTCTGCGTGTTTCCAGGCTGCTGAGGAGCAGGGGGTTTTCTGCTGCTCCGTGAAACACTCAGCAGGGCTAGGGACAGAGAATCATCATGGACTTAAATCGTGTAGTCTGGGCCAATACAGGCCACTGCTGATGAAGTATGTGCCTAACTTCAAGTAAAATTTTCAACTGGATTTAACCATCTGTTCCACCAGTATTTATTATTTTAAATACTGTA
This sequence comes from Scytalopus superciliaris, assembly GCA_013400415.1. Taxonomy (NCBI): domain Eukaryota; kingdom Metazoa; phylum Chordata; class Aves; order Passeriformes; family Rhinocryptidae; genus Scytalopus; species Scytalopus superciliaris. The sequence goes on from VXBX01002736.1 coordinate 87,538, forward strand.
AGAGACACATTTAAAAAGGAGTAGCAATATATTTGTTTCCCAAATCTTTGTGCGATTTGAGTATTTTATTCCCTCTTGCTATTAACATGGAATTTTATAATAATGTGTTGATATCAAACAGTTCTGAGAGGTACCTTGTGAGGTTTCTGCTTTTAAGGACTGCTTTTCATCCTTAACTCTTACAAACCAACTGTCTGCTTCACTAGTAATTCACACACCTTTCAGTATCTTGCCATTTCCCCCTCAAAGATGTTGAGACACCTAAATCACATTTAGATTCTACCCCTAAATAACTTCCTCAGGATCAGATTAAAAACATTTGAAGAACAGAACAAGTCTTTTCTCATGCTACATGGCAAGTCATTCATTCTTTGTCTGTTAAATGGTAAATAGATCCACAGATGTGGATTTGGAGTGATGGTTCAAGATAAGTCATTCTTCAACTCAAATGCATTACACAGTCTTTTCAAACTGCTGCTGAGGTAATCCTTTTTTTTTTTTTTCTCTCCCTCAACAAAAGAGTTCAAAGCTCTTCTAATTGCAAACGACCTTGAAAGGTTCTCCCTAGACAAAGAAGGGACAAATTAAAATGCAGCTTTCATGGCATTTTCTGCTGACTTTTCTTGTGTCCAGAATTCAGATATTTTCATTTATTTATGGAATTCTGCATTGTTTGTTATGTTGAAGAAGAAAAATAGCCTTCTGTTTTTTTCTTATTTATTTTACATTTTAAATTTAGCAGCAAATAACAGCATTTACTTGGATATCAGAGGAGTAACCTGATCAAGTGATAAAGGATGAGGAACTGTTATTAAAATGCAGTTTAATTTAAATTTAAAAATGTTCTGCTTTTTTTTTTTTGTTCCCCTATCTCCTTTTCTTCTTAAGATCACTTAAGACCTCCTTTTATTTTTTCTTTTTTCATTCTATGTTAAAGAAGGCCCAAAATTGCCATTATTAGGCCCTGAATTAGATGCTTGTAATTATTAAACCTCAATGTGGGGTTTTTTTGTTTTTTTCCAGAATACCTCAGTTCTAGGTGTCTTCTGGTTTTGTCTGAAAAAATTCATATTAGTTTTAGCAAAAATGGTACAGTCACCATAGAGAATGGGTGACAGAAGTGCTCAGTGATTTGCCTGAGCAGAGGGTTACCAAACAGCACAGGAATCCCATACTGAGATTTTTGATGGGAATTCTCTATTAATTATGATTTTCAGAAAATAAAAATTTACAACTATTTGACAGAGAAAATAGTGCATTTTCTAATAATTTCTATATATGATAAATATTCTTTGCCTCAGGGATGCCACAGTGAGCGTGGGTCCTGTACAGGGAGCTGCAGAGTATCGTTTTGCTCAGGTGTTAGAGGTCTTTTCCAGCATTAAAAGAGTCCATGATTCTGTGATTTTTAACAACCAGTATGATTTCTAGGTAGAGCAGTTTACCCCAACTTTTCTGCTCATTGTTCTCACTGTAACATTATATTCACTGTGTTTTTAAATTTGCAATCCAGTTTAGGGCTGCAATCCCTAATCTGACAATAAATTTATTTTTCCCTTTGATTTCAAATCCTTTTACCTGGAAATGCAGCAACATTCCAGGTAATCTGAACCCTGTGTGCTACCTCATCACTCACTTTACAGGTGCTGTTTTACTTGCCTGCTGAACACTTTTCCTAGGTTTTGCTAGATTGACAAACTCCTATCACCTTTTCTCTACTCCATCCTGAGCAATAATGTGGGAGGGCTCTGTGTTTCTAAAGATGACCTGGCTCTTGAAACAAGATATTTCTTATAAAAAGAATGCTTTGACAGAACTGAGCTTTGCATACAGATGCAGAATCTTTGGGTGCTCTACTTCTATCAGCAATCCTCCCATCAAAGTCCAAGATAGGTTAATAGGGCAAAATATTATAATAGAAGTGTTTCAAGATGGAAATATTTTATGTTGTTCATTTTTTTGTTCTTGATGCTCCAAGGCTTATGATCTTGAGGGAGGACTATGTGTTGTCTTAATTCTGTGACAACTGGTATTTTTGGGGCAGGGAGGAAAAGGTGTGGTTTACTTACAATCTGGAGATAGATGTGCTCTGGGGAACAGGATATAAGTACATGGAAAGTAATTACTGACAGATCAGTGAGCTGCACATGTTTCTACCCTCCACAAGTGACTAAACATATCATGTTAAGATTATACTTGGCCAACAAGATCACCTATGGTGTTCTAATTCCTGCTCCTGCTTAGTAGGAAAGCTATAATATTTTTTTCAGTAATATATCAAGAGACTGTTACTGAAACAGGTAGTTCTTTCATTTTAATGCAATTTTCTCCAAGGTAAAGATAATTGTGCAGAATGGACAGCTGAGTAGTGAAAACATATGTTGTCATTGTAATTCATGAAATCTTTACCTATTTTTCTATTACTGTTGTCAAGTTTTCTTGTCTTTTTAGTTGGCTTTTTAAGGAAGACAACAGGCCTATCAGATATGTGACTAAACATCATATATTCAGGTTAAGTTTCTCAGTATGTAAAATCTAGATCTGTTGCATAAGGATTTCAGTATGACTTTAGTGGAGAGCCATCCTTTCTGAATTTTACTTGTGCTATTCATGCATATCATAAGCTCTGTTTTTCAAAAATCACCTACAATATGTGTGTGCTGCTGATTCTAATGGGTCCAGGTTGTATTCAGGACATCCAAGTGTTCTGTACCTCATTTACTGTTATTTCCTTTTCATTATCTAAAGTGCTTTGGAGGACTAAGTGTAGATCATATATGATCACACAGTAAATTATGTCATTTTAATTATTTCTCTAATCCCATCTGGAATAAAGAATGTAAATTGTAAGATTATAGTTCAGAACTCAACTCTTTATGGAGTAAAAACCTTCTGTTTTCTAATAAACAATGGCTTTCAGCATGAAAACACATGTAATAGGAAAGAAACACATCACCTACTATTAAAATCTGTTTTGACCGAAGATGTGATCTATAAATTTCTTTTAACAACTGCCAGAAAGTGAAACTGCAAACAAGAGATTCTCACGTGACAGAACAATCCCGAGTCTCGCAGCATGTTAGAGGGATGATGTCTGGATTTTTTGTGGTTAAAACACCAGTGAACAGACAGAGTGCAAATGAACTGCACACCTTGAAGTAAAAAAATTATTCTATAACTCCTGCCATAGAATTAACAATTCATCCCATGCCTACCCCAAGATCATCTCTGCTCTTCCTTCTCTATTTGTTCCACTGAATGTAGAAACCTTTTTTCTGGGATTTTGTATTGTATTCTGAATTTTAATATGACAGCAGGTCAGAAGTGATGCCTCATGCTAATTTAGGGGAGCTGGTAGCAATGCCTGAAGTTAAGACTTTGTAATTGATTGTTACTGTCTTCCAATTGTTTCCTAAACTGAAAACCTGGGCTGTGTTTTTTTGTGTGCTTGCTTCAGGGTGGAAATGCATGGAGATGTAGTGAATGATTCAGAAATTCTTAAGAATGAGTTACTGAAAACTTTTTTTTACATTTCCTTAAATTGTTTGCTAAAATAAAGACCTAGAAAACACTAAAAACCTCTAATATTTTTATATGAGTGATGCCTTCTCTGAACCTGTGTCCTATAAAGTGGTCAGTCCACACAATTTCAAGTAGCACTTGTTAGACTTTGGGGACTAAATCCTCAGTTGATTCTGTCTGTGCTGGGTCTGTTACAAGCTACAAGTCTACATCTGCATTCAGGGTTTTCCTCCTGTTCTACCTCCTCAGAAAAGAATGATTTCAGCTGCAAGTCTTCTGTAAATAAGTACTATTGCCCTTGCAGCAGAACTCAGTGCATGTCTCAGAACCTGAGGTCCTCTTAAAAGGCGCTAGATACTACACTCAGGCAACATTTTACTTTAAGATCAGGTATCTTTGTTTTATGTAAAAGTATTCATATTAGATAGTTAGAAGTGAGGCATATAGCAGCACAAATAAGTCAAAACTAAATGCAACTTAAATATAGAGGTCAGGTTTAACAAGCTCACATATGTTAGGAACTAATCAAAACAACCTGACATATTTAGCTGGTTTTATCAGTAAAACAGTGGACTACACAATATCAGGCATTATAGCAAAGAGATGTTATAAATTGCTGAAGTTTTACAGATGTGACTGATTCACTGTGGTTTAACCAAAGGTTTTGTTAATTTTCATTTAAAAAGTTAGACAATCAATTTAAAATTATTTTTAGTACTTTTAAAAACTGTTTATTCTGGTATTTTTCTGTACACGGTCAATGCAGCAAGCTTGCTCTTCCAGGCAAATTGATAAATTCTAAACAGAGTTGATTTTGCTAAAAATAAGCCCACAGCACCCCTCCTACCCCCAAAAAAAAAAATCGGCAAAAAACAAAACAGGAAGAAGAAGAGGGAGTGGACTAATAAAAATAAAGTAAAAAAATTAAAACAAGGTGTTTATAATTTTAATTTACAATCTGTATAAATCACTGAAGTTTAAAATTAAGCTCTATTAAAGACCAAGCCTTATGGCTGAAAATCCTTGATTTTATAGAATTTAATATGAAAATAGCATATTAAAAATGCCTCTTATTTGATGTTTGCTGTCTAATCCTTATTACAGGTGTAAATCAACAGAATCCACTAAAATTTCAAGAATACTACACATAGCAAGTGATTATAATTCCAGTCTCTCTTCAAAGCAAACTCCCTTCTCTTCCTGCATTCTCTGTTTCTTTCATTTAAAAGAATATTTTCTTAATCTTTTTTTTTTTTCCTCCCTGATCTTGGATTTTGAAAAATTTGTACATTTTTTGTTAAAGTGTTCTTCCCAAGAGGAGGCACAGTGTTTCAGCTGCTAAGTACAATGAAACAGTTATCCCCTATGCCTTCTGAGAGTGAGTTTATCTGTTTCTTTGAGCTTGTTATGCAATTCATTTATAATTACTCTGTTGTCAGTTGAAACTCTCAGACCCTTTGCCACTTTAATTCTGCTTGATCATTATCCAAGCAGTAAGAAAGGTGTCCAGGTCTCTGCCCTCTGGAGTGTTTCTGCATAGAACAGGGGCAGAACACCCACTTGTGTGGATACCATAGCCAGACCACTGGCTTTGAAAGGACCTCCGCTAGCCAGAACCTTCACATCAGTTTGATTTTCCTTGCACCAACACCAGCAATGAGATGACTCCCTGCCTACTTTTATCAGGTCTGGCCAATATAGGTTTTTACAGGGCTGGTTTGTTTCTTAGGTGTGAAAATTAGGACCCCATGAAGATGCTTAACTATGACTGTGTTGGTGAGTGAAGGAGTAACAGAACAATATATTTCTAAACAATGCTCTAAGAGTGCTTCCATGCCTGTTTTTCTTGTATGCTGTGGGGCAGGGCTGCGGTCAGTTGGGGTGAGATCCTTTTCCTCAGGGACCACATCCACTAGCATCTCCCTGACACTCACCTTTACCCACAGTCACCTATGCCTGCTCCAGGGTTATACTGGAATAGTCACCTGCTCCCAGGCTAACCCTGCATCTGGAACTTTAGGATGCTTATCTGAACTGGCATTTCCAGTTCATCATCCAGCTTACTGTGTGGTGTAAGCTCTGCTGCACGGGCAGTGACATAAGGGTGACGCTTTTACTCTGTGGCAGAGTGGCCGCCAGCCACAGCCACTGTGCTAATTTGTTGTAGAAGCATCCAGAAAGCCTGATAAGAGACTTCAGAATAATTTTTTGGTGGCATAAAAGTTTAATGCATGAACTTCATGTATGTGTGCATGTTTATGCAGAATGTGGTACTGCTTGCTTGGTTTGCAAAATTTAAAGTCTTGCTCCAGGAGCTGGCTTAAAATAGATTAAAATAAACAGATTGTGGGTCACCAGCTGACAGAAATACACACACACACACACAGCTTCATTAGAGTTGTCTTAGTTCACAGCAAAGACCTGTCTGAGGCATTACAAAAGCTAGGAATTAGAAGTCTGCAAATAAATGCCTCTAAAATGTATTTTGGATTCCCCAAGCCTCTGAGATAGGGGGCATGTGTAACAATACTCAACAATCATAATTAGTACTAACTGAAAAAAATTAACTGACCTTGCTAAAGTAAAATACACAAGAAATCTCAAATAATTAGTTATTATCTAGGGAAATCTCAACGACTCAAACTCTCCTACAATCAGTAGCAAAACAACTTTTTAAGAAGGACTTCTCATTATTCAAATAAATACAAACACTTGTAATACTAGATTTTTGTTCCTTTTTGAAAGTACTTTTGTGATGTGAAAAGCCAAAATCCATTTGTCAATAAATAGCATAGGAAAAACTTGCTGCATCATTTTACAGCTAAGAAACTGCTAAGAAGAAGTTGATTCCCATCCTTGCTGGAAGATACATTAAGGATTATGGGCACATCAGACTTCCTGCAGTTATCTGTTCATATCTACTAAAAGCAGGTATACATGTCTTGATCTTGAATTCCAGAGGTTTTTCATCTCATAAAAGCTTTTTCTCTATTCCAGACAGCATTTTACAAAATAAAAAAAATACAACTACAGGCTATAGTTTTGTAGCTGTCTCTAATCATGAGAAATATTTTAGATTTAGTAGTTAGTGTTTAGAAAATGTCTATCAGCATAAGGACAAGAGGACTTTATGACCAGTCACTTAAAAAAAGAAAGATGTGAAGGATCTCAGCAGGGGCTTCTTGTAAACAGTGATGCAGGCTGTAAAAAAATACCAGCAAATGGGTAAAATAAACAGTTACAGGTACTTACTGCCCTGAATAATTATATTTGTACAATATTTAGAGGTAAACAGAACAGCAACCTCCTTTTCAGGACTAAAAACATCTTTTCTCAGAAAACACTGGGGTGGCAAGATACTAAAACCTTCATTGAAAAAAAAAAATTGTACTTTTTATTGATACTACTTTGGTGAGACACAATATCTACCTGCCCAGAATTTATCCCTTTCTCTGGATTGTAGAAATTTGACAGCATGTCATGCAACACCATGCCCTATCCCAGAACAGAAAACAACACATTTTACATTACAAAATATGAATAAAGATAATACTGAAGACAGAGGCTGATGGATATGAGAAATTGTCCCTTCCTGCCTGCACGAAAAACATGTTCAGGGTGGTGCAGTTAGTTGCTCACCCACTAAAGTCTGCATCAACACAAGATCAGAATTGACACTTTTCATCCATTTGGTCTTGTATAACTTGTTTTTTTGGGAAATAGTTTGCTGTCTGAAGATGTACTTTTTCAATAGACAGAATTGGAACAAGGATCCTGAAGAGGTTTATTTCTTTAGCTTAAAATAAACACAAACACAAAAAAGGCAGAATGACCTCTCCACCCTCTCTGCTGAGACTGAGCACTGGCACCACTCTGCTGCCTCTCATGGCATTTGAGATGATAAACTGAGAAGTTGCAGCTGAATAAGGATTCAGATGGTCGATTAAGGGGACCACTTCAGCTGAGCATTTTAAGGGAAGGCCACCAGCAAAACAGGTTGACAACTTCTCAAATTCTTGTTATGATGGAAAGATATAATTAAGAAACAGGTTCTATTTTATGTCCTCAGGAGGACAAAGAGATGATTAATGGTATGTCCTACTGACATCATCCATACTATCATGGCTATGTTAAATCTAACTTTGTTAGTGAGAAACAACAGAAGATTTTGCAAGCTGTTTAGAATTCCCCAAATCACTAATATTTTTGAGTTCTGGGTATATCTTGGCAGGATCAACATACAATTATTCTTTTTTGTTCCATTCAGTTTATACACTTCAGAAAGCTAATATTTATGCTGCTGATTGGAGAGCAAGTTAAAGTGATCGTGTTAGAGTTTACAAATTTCTGCAACTTACACAGGCAGAATTGCTTAGTTAATTTTCAAAGAGCATGAAAACTGATTTTTAATTGTATTTGCAACTGAATGAAGAAAGGATACCTGTTGAATATTTGCTATCAATTCAGATTAGAGTCTGAAAAAAATGCTAATTAAAGCAGTGGGTCATATCTTGCAGTCTCAAAGATATTTGATTTTTCTTTTACTTGGAAACAAAAACATCCTGTTGACTGTTACTGAAGTACAGATCTGACAGTTGCCAGGAAAGGGCAAGGCAACCACATACTGATAGGATTTTCACTCGCTCGGTATTATGTGGGAAACCTAAGGAAAATGAGCATCCCAGGGAACAAAGCTGTTGTGCTGTGATGAAACTGAGACAGAGTGTTTTCAGCTCCTCCTGTTTGAACTAGGCTTTGCATAAATGCACAGTGCGTTTCTAAATTGATTTATACCACTAAAAATATACTTGTATGGGTAGTAAGTTTGCACAAGTGACATTATAAACACGGTGGGTAATATTCTGGGAGCTGCAGGATATCCATAAATGTCGGCAGTATTGCCTTAAAACCACTTATGTCTAATTTTCTCCACAAGGAGAAAAAATATTCTCCAATTTACAAAAAAAAAAAANTAGTCGTGTCGGATACCTGGTAGTGTTTGAAGCTACAGAGCCTTTCATTCCTCTTCAAGCTATACCTCCTTACAAGGCAAGAAAAGCTCTGGATTGCATCAAATTATAAAAAAAGGACCATATTTGTAGATTGTGGAAGTAATTGTAAGGCAAACAAATAACAACATGCTTCTGTAAGTTCAGTTTTGCATATGGTAATATATATAGCTTATGTCATAAAGAGAAATTCTAAATATTTCATTGACTAATGAAATAGTACACCTATTGCTTCAAAGGTCGATAAAGTTGTGTCCATTGTACACTCAAAGAGTCTGCTTTGAGAGGAGGAAAAGAAGGATACTGCTGAAGCATTTTTGCTGATCCCAAATATATTTTTCATTATTTTATTTGTAGTACATATCTTAGAAAGTTGAGAAAGGAAGTTGCTGAATGTTTTATACCTTTTGTCTTATTTGCATTTGAATTCAGTGGATTGTCATTAAACCTGGGTCATTGTCATTTGAATAGAAAAATGGCCCTTTGAAGACAAAAAATGGTCATTTGAAGAGAAAAGTAATGGAAGAGGGACAGAAAATCCAAGGAGCTGTCAGTCCATTTCTGATCCATTTTTTATGTTCTTACCCTGGTTGTACAGGAAATATTACAACATGGTCTTCAAATGAGAAATGTAAATACATGGAATATTTGGAATAAGATGAGAAATGTCTTTATAATTTACTGCTGCTTTTCAAAGATATTGCTTTCCTGGCAGCTAAGGACCTGATTACAAAGTACACAGAAGTCAGGGAAAAAAGAATATAAGATACTTTGATGATTTTTCTATCAGGTCATTTTATTTCACATGCTGTGGAAGTATTTACACTGTTTATGAAAAATTTTGAAATTAGTAGAATGTGTTCACCAGTTTTTATTTGAATACCTTATAAGGATTCATAAAGAAGTGATGTTAGCAGTTTTACTAATCCTTCTGATGGATTCAAAATTGTTTTCTGTTCATCTTAAAGTTTCATTTTTTTTCCAAGGCAAAGAAACAAGCCAAATTCCGTAACCTTTGCACATGAGTTATAGTAAATCTACTGCATTGAATCTATTGTTCAGACTCTGTTTCATTTGTCTTGCCCTACACTGCTCTTTCTGTAAAGCAATAACACAGTTTTCTTTGGCTGATTTATGCTAGGAATGTAATTATGAAATTCCAGGTCTGGGTCCTGCACTCCCTTCTCAGGATGGTCAACAGAAAAATCAAAGGTCCTTTTGATATTGAAAGAAAGGAAGCTGAGCCTACAACAAGGCCATGTCCTTAATGTTTGGAAAATCTTTTACACCAGTTCATGCTGTGAAGCCCTGCAAATACACTTTTGCAGCCAAACAGGAGTCATGGGGAAAAGGGATAGGAAGATACACAACAACTGTGGGAATTGTCACCTCTGAGCTACACAGAAAGGCAAAGTCAGACTGGTCTCCATGTACTTAGTAGACCTGATTTTGTTGTTGTTGGTCAAAAGACTCATGGATTTTTCCAAGAAAAAATACTGTCACTTAATTCTAATGTCCAAAGGTTCAATGGCTGTCAGAAACACTTAAGTCCCATCATTCACATTTCATTCTCCTTAGAAATTATGACTGTTCAGCTGCTCATAGAAATCAAGACACCAAGGTAATTAAACACTTTTGGTATTTTGTTGTTAAGTCTTTCCTTCCTGAAGTGAAAGGATATCTGAATATCATCATGATCTCCGTGAATTGTACTGTTCGTTTTTATTTTTTTAAGGGGTCTCACCATAAGGCACAGTAATAACAGCTATAAATATGAGTTGAACAGAGAAAATGTAAGTGGTATTTCAATTAGGAACAAGTCCCCTGATTTCATACCTATTGTACAAAACACAACAAAGCAGAAAAAATAGAAACACAATAGTTATTTTGCTCTTGATAATATAGGGAAGACAAAAGAAAGAAATAGCCTAACTATGAAAAAATAGACATTTAAAAGAAACATTGAGGAAGAAGTGACAAATACATGAGTCAGACCCCAGTTTTCAAAAACAGTTTGCAGAAACTGAGTAAGATAGCATTACAGTCTCCTATGTGATGGGAAAAAGCTCAAGTCAGTGAAAGAGACGTCTGTTTCCATTACTAATATTCACATAGGAAACAATTGACACAGACAAAGAGAGGTTAGATAAAAAGACAAGGATGACTAGAAGAGAGTTCTGGAGAATTACTACTTGAGGTCATCCATGCAAAATGTACAAATCTGAATAGATGGGAGACCTAGTAAGTGAAAAATGGAATACAGATATTCACAGTGATTACATTTGTGTACTGCTTGAAATTACCAGCCTAATTACTTTCAGATGCTTCTCCTCATTTGCGCCATGCTTTAGAACTATATACATGGCATGAAATAGTCATGGAATATTATCCTGCTAAGGTGTAGATATACATCTACAGTTATAGCTCTTGTTTGTGTCTTACATTGAGGAACTATGAAGTAAAAGAAATATCAAAACTGTTTAGAATGATTTAAAAAGAATTATGCTGTTACAATAGGGCTGAAGATTGTAGACATATTAATTGATGAATGAACTTCCTTTGTCAAATTTTCTGATATAAAACATAGGGAAAAAAGATGTCTGGAAAGAATTATTTTAATTTATTTATTCATTCACATTTAGAAACTAGTAGTGAGAATAGTAAACACTGTTACAAGAAAATGCCACCTTTCACACCTCAGCATGGATTCCATTTTAAGCATAACTCTCATTTGTAAACTCAAAGAATCAAGGCTCTAAAGTAATCATTGTGGCTATGAATATGTTTGAAAAAAATTATGAAACCCTAACACTATAATGTTATAAAGATTAAACACAGCAATCCAAATGCTCATTTTCATTCCAAAATGCTATACTCAACATAAAGTAACATAGTTAATGTGAAAGACTTAGTTAATCAAAGTCTTTCCTTAGACAGAGTACAAAGGACACAGTGAAGTGATTTAACCTTCAGAGTATCAGCTTCTGTAATTGAACCACACATTTTTATTCACGGGCAAAGAAGGCAGAGTATTGGTGGTTTATTGAAAATGACACAAAAAAGAGGACAAGGTTTTAAGTTCAAAAAAGAAAGAGTATCATATTTTAGTATAGACTTATGAATCTACCAGGCAGTTATTGAATATGCATAAGAACATGAACACAAACATTGCTTTTTCAAGTGCAGATAAGTAAAATATAGTTATTGTTATCAAAACAGAAATAATCAGTTGCAGGAGGACATCCTTTTATTGAGCTATCATCAGGAGATTCAATGTATTAAGGGAAGTGTAAACAAACCCTCTCACAATGTAAAACATGTTCTATGATAATAGCACCTGAAGACAAGTAGTTTATTTTCATTTGGATGCAATGCATGCTAGAAGAAAGACTTCGTCAGAGGCAAAAAATAACTCTAATTGAATAAAAAAAGAAATGCAATCACCTGCTCATGCACCAATGGGGACAACTCATTGCAGATAAGGTATGAAAGGTAGGAAAGGTCACAAAGGGACTAGAGGAACATTCAAGGATCTGAAAACTAGAAAAAAATATTCATTATCATTCACCTTCAACAATGAAATAAGCATGAAATATTTTTAAAACAAAATAAGCAAAGAAAAATTAAACTAAGGGAAGCATTGTAGAGCTTCATTGGTACAAGGTAGTAGGCTAGAACAAGAAATAAAAGGCCAAAAATAAAATAAACTTAAAATGTATATGGATGTCAAGGCAAAATTCCAAATGGGACTATGCTGAGAAATGACTGAAGAGTATTTTCCTAAGTGAAATTGTGATACTGTTGTTACTTGGGTCATTTAGAACTGTCCTGTGTCGTGCTTTAAATCTTACAGATTGTGAATTCTTGGTTCACCCCACAAGCATTTTTTTCATATTTTTTAACAATGTGACTCTTCTCTCCAGGCATTGAGAAATTCACCATTTGAATCTGTCCATTGAGAGAATGAAGTCTTCCTGCCATAACTAAAGAGGTGGGCTCAGGCACAGTCCCTGGTTCAACACTTCTGCTGGGCTGCCAGATTTTGCACTGAGAGATGTTTGCCATGTCCCTCCTGTGACCAGTCCCTGGACATGACCTTTCCTGGTCTTCAGCACAGTTCCTGTAGCAGAGGTCCCAGCTTGGCCAGGTGGCTGAGGACTCCCAGGAGCTCATGAAGCACCCACATCTATGGATACACAGAAACAACTTAGAAAAGGTGGGCTTTTCACTGACTCCAGAACACAGATTGGTTCTCCAAGGATTTGAATAATACTTTAGAGGGCTTTGAACTTTACACAGATCTGTTCAATCTGAGGAACACAAAGGTGATCTCTGTAGCATGTCAAGACAGTAGCTAAGGCAAAAAATAAACTTGTCTCTAACCTGTGGCTCTGAACTCTGCCACATTTTATATATAACACAAAAATGCAAAGAGCAAAGTAACAAGAAAGATATGTATAGATGATGCTTAATGGAAGCAGATAAATAAACTAAAGTCAAAGCTGAAGTGGTATAAGATTTTCTTAAACCTCTTAGCAAGATACTTTATCTATAAACACTTGTTCCTTTGTGAAGGATAATGTTAATAGGATACTCAGAGAAATCATTGTTAATAAGGAAATGTTAAGTTCAAAGTAAGACAAGGAGTTACAGGCTCAGGAATGTGTAAACAGTTTTTGTCATATGCAGTCTTCAAGACACAAAGAGGGCACTGGACCTGGCAAAGAATGTAGGCGTGTACTGAATGTAGACTGCAGCACTGTTTCATTGCTCCATACCTTGCCTGAGTGCAACACACGTACTAATAGTTTATATCAGTAAGATGGTCTAGGCTTACAAAGCTGTTCACATGAAATACTCAGAAGTGCCAAAGCTCTCTTAAATAATTCACATGGAAAAAGAATAAACTTTTGTTTTCCTTGTTTATATGTTTTTGTGAAGAGACACATAGATAGTGAGAATTTGTGAAAATAACATACATGAGACTAAATTGCTTCCCCTCTTTTCTTAGATCAATAACCCTTGGGGGTTAAAATGTAAATTCTTTGATTATTTGCATTTGCAATTTTGCATGGTGCTTACCTAACTATCTGTATTTGTATAGTTCAAAATATACACTACCTGGTGTGATGTTACATGCCATGAGAAACCAGGACATTCCTTTTGCAATTTCAGGTTAAGGCTGAGAAAGATCAGGAAGGATCTGAAGCCAGGAAGGATGTCCATCTGTCCTAATAGTCATAAGAATACAGTAGACACTTTAATGTTTTTGTAGAGTACGAAGACTGAGATTGGAGAGGTGAAAAGATAAAAACCCCACATCACTTAGTTCTCACATAACAGAGCCAAACCATGATACATTTATGAATAAATCTGTTCTAGTACCATTCCAAAAT
>VXBX01002739.1:0-24212 GCA_013400415.1 Scytalopus superciliaris
TATTAAAAGTTTTGTTTCCCATACTTACCTAGTCCTAATCATGTTGACCTACCGTGGAAAGACACACCATCTGAGGAAGAGTTACTGTGGAGGACACTTTACACTCACTTAAGCAGTCATGGGAACTTTCTGTGTTTCTTTTCCTTTCTCTATTCATCCTGAGACTTTTTCTGCTTCAGAAATGCAGAACTTCTATGGTACTTCAAGTCAAAGAAGATATATGTAGCAGAGAGGCACCTACAGCTACTGGGATCGCTACTTGAATAAATATCATTCTCACACTCAGGCAATTAGTTTAATTAAAGGTACTTTTGCTCTGTTCTGGCTTTCTTGTTCTCTGTTTTCCCTGGGTATTCCTAGTTTTCTCTGAATAAGCAACATTTTCAAGTATTTTGGTCAAATGATTAGTCAGCTAGTACAAAAACTTGACCTTTTACCAGCAAAATTTTCCCAAATCCCTATTGCATCTGTTCATTGCTTAATTTTTCTATCTGGAGTCAACATAGTATAACTGTAGACTTACAATCATATTATAGCATACTCCAAAAATAATATCCTAAAAGTGGCAGCACATTTTGATTCATTGTTTCATTATTTAATAACAAAAACTAGTTACAAGAAAAGAAAGGACCAAGTGCATGTCTTTAAAAGTGTGTCTTTTTCACGCTGCATTTCCTTTTTTTTGAGTTTTCTAAGTTAATTCCTTTCCAGTTTATGCTTTACAAAATATGAAATCAGGAAAACATATATACTGACATGGACCATAAAATAATAACTGAATAATAATGAAGTGATAACAAGGGAGAGCTGGAGTAAATCCTTCCTGAGGAGACACAGTTTAGCTTTGTGTCTTTATCGCTCTGCCCTTCTGCCCTAACATGAACACCTGCTTGGCTTCTCTGAAAACAAAATGCTCAAGTCCATCAATCATTAGGGAGTGGACAGCTTTTACAAGCTTGTGATGGATTTTTGCAGGCTGGCAAATTGGTCATGCACTGCTTTTCACTGAAAGTGCATTTCACAAGCTAAGGAATTAGCTGATAAAGTGGTTATCAGTGGCTTTGCATACTGAAAGCCACCAACCTTACAAGGCTTGGACTTTCATTGAAGTAATTTTACAAAAAGTCTCTTGATGCAAAAGCATTTTATTTGGCAACTTTTCTGCTTTTATGTTTCCTGTTTTTCTTGATTTTTTTTTTCTTTTACTTTTACAAATAAAGTGGCATTTGTTTATTTTGTAAGAGTTAGACACAAAATCAGTATTACTTAGGACCCTTGCCTTCAAGAGCAAGCTGATGTAGCCCTAAAATATTGCAGTGTCCATTACATACTCCTCTGGGACTGTGTCATGACTGTGAAAAAAGCACTAACAGGGGAAGAAAAAATGAGTGAACAAGTCAGTTTCAATTCTAATGGGTTGACACTAAAGTATTCCACTGTGAAAACTGCAGGTTTTTTGTCACAACAGGCTTTTGCCATGTATTCTGTGGCATACTGTGATGTGTTTCATCCTCTGTGAATTGAACTTGAAATCCTGATTCCCTATTTGCTTTGCTTCTTTCCTGGTAAGATATGAACAATTTAGCAATGCCACATTTTACTGGTAACTTGAATTATGGAGGGTTATGAAAGGCAGCACAGGTTTCAGCATAGATCTGGATGATGTTGACATAGTTGTGACAATGCAGGTCCTGTGACTTGGAATTTTGAACAGACCAATCACAGAGAAGATGTCCAGCAGTTGGGGTTGTTGACTGTGTTTATTCTTCTATCAAGTGTTCTGCAAGATAAATAAATACTCCAGATTTTGTTGCTTGGTGGTTTAAATATCTCAGGACCCCTTTTCTTGTATTTTTAGAACTGTCTGCTTGATCCATGGTGTTAAAAAACACTCTACATATGCGTTTAGGAAAAAAAAAAAAAAAAAGACTATGTCCTGTGAGACAGTCTGGCTCTGTAATTTCTGCTTGTAGAGAAAAAATGAGTGAATGAGGTACTGTGATGGCAATTTTGACAAAACACTGAATCACCCCCATCAGAAGCCAGTAAGATGTTTAGCCAACATGTATTCTTGAATAGTGAATATCTTTCGTTTGCCTTGGGGCAGATTTAAAGAAGTGCTTTGGGAAAAGTATATTTTCAAGTTTTTAACCACACAAGCAGCTTTTTGCTTGCTTAGGTTCTTAAATGAAAGTATAGGTATGGCACTGGAGGCGACCAGATCTTTTGAGACAGAAATTCATATGTTTTATCTGTTTTTAAGGCCAGACAGTCCCAATAGATAACCTATTTTAATATTTTAATCAGAAATATAATTAAAGAAGAAGGGTAAGTACATTTGTAGCAATAACAAGACAGAAACTAATTTCACTTATTTAAAATAGTTGCATGTCTTTAATGTTCTAATACTGCATAGTAAAGATTCAAATAACAAAATCAGGAATGAAAACAAGAAATAGTGAATAGGGACAGTATTTTCTTCTCTGCATTTGCAACTTAAATGACAAGCAAATAGGACATGTCAACATGAGAAGCTGATGAGATGAGAAAGGGATAATTATGACTGAGCATGTTAAATGTTTTGTTGTTTTCTATGATAGACATTTATCTCATTTCTTTATTAAGAAAACCACTACTCCACCCAATAGGTAGCTATGCTGTGGTTAAATTTCATATATATGCACTATACTAATATGTAGTAACTATATTTATACCACTAAATACACAATATAGTGATATATAATGGGTAGTTTTTATTCTATATTCACCAGATGTAGGTGATACTTTTTTTGTCTCACCTCACTTATATTCAAAACAACACTTACACTGTTAAATAATAATGACAACTCTAATTACTTTGACCTCAAAGAGAATTTTCTGTTTTGTTAGGTTTTATGCTGTCCTGAAAGTGGTCTTTTTTCAATCAGAAACTTTTTTTTTTTCCAATTAGTGTAAATAAAATAGTTCTCCCGGAGGCAACATCTGACAGCAGCACTTCCATCTGCAAAGGTGTATACTTGCTTTAGAGAACCTGAGACTGAGATAGCACAAGAGAACACATATTTCAGTTCATATTTCACATAGTTAAGTGATGCACAGAAGAAAAAATAAAATTAAAATACATAGGTGCTCATTTTACCCTCAGCTTTGACCACCTTTCTCCTCTAACAGCTACGCTTGAGCCTGCAATGCCTAGTCCACCATAACTTCAGCATACAGGTTTCATTTTTTAATCCTCAGCAGTGTATTTGGCCTCTGTGTGTAAATATTAAAGACAAACCAGAACTAAAATGTGGATTGCATGGTTGGTGAGTCAGAACAGAGCCGTGGCTTCGAACCAAATGACAGCTGTTCCCACAGGTCTTGGAAGTTAAAAATGGAGGCAAACATTTGACTTGTCATGACAATAAACTGCAGGTATGATGGAGATGGGAAACTGACACAACCTGGCTCAGAGGCAGCCCCACTGCAACCTGCTTAGACTGGTTTAAGAGATATGAGCAATGCTGATACCAAAATTTGCACCACGAGAAGTCTGAGATCATGGTGGTCTGTATTCCAGAGACTGTTCAGGACAAGGGTTTCTAAGAATAGTGTTGTGTTTTGCTGTAAATCTGATCTTTGCTGGCAATAATGCTGAAATAGTTCTCTTTTTAAAAGGGACTTGGATTTGATTTTATGCTCTCCAATTAGAGTGACCAGCAACAGATTAGAAGAAAGAAAGAAAGAAAGAGAAGTACATGGATTTTCAGACTAACAAGTGTTTTTACTGATATTGTATCACCAAAAATACAGCTAGCAAAAACATTCAGTGTGTTATTGAAGTTTCTATGAGGCTGACAGCCTGTTTTGCGCTCTTAAACTCATAGTTTGCAATCAGTGTTTGGCCCATCATTTCCAGTTAGGTAACTGTGAATTTAAAAAGTCAGTGGGAAAGTCCTACATGACTTGGCACTTGGCTTAACTGCTGATGAATTTGGATTTTCTGTGCTGAAGGCAGCAAATTAAACCTTAATTGACTGCCAGATTCTGAATAATAAATTCTGTTTTCCTTCAATGCTCTTCATCAGCATTTTTATGCCTAACTCCACTGCTTCACTGACCAGTCACCTGATGCCTCATCTTCCAAGCAGTAGCTCATATCAGGGTATATTTTCACATATTATTACTGAAAACTCTAAACTTTTTAAATTTTGCCTTCTGTTTGAAATGTGACTAGCAATTTTGCAAGTTTTTTATGTGTTTCTGATGTTTTCCAGCTTCCTGTAAAAGCCTGGCTTTCCATCCTTAGTTGCTCAGGACTTCTCTTCAGGAGGTTTTACTTGTCTATAATATGGTCTCAAGGGTTCCATGGGAAATGAGCGAAAAGAGAAGATCCCAAGGTAAACCAAGCTGGTGAGTCTCAAGCTGCTGAAGTCTTCTATGGGACTGTCCTCAGCAGGATGTTTTGCAATAGGAAGGAATCAGGGAATTCCCAGGGGATTCAGACCCAGTAGTGCACCCAAACCCTTGTTCAGTTGATATTGAACTGAAGCCTCTTGAAGTCTCTTTACATAAGTTAAAATGAAGATTTTCCTTAACATTTCTACATTTTTTATACCTTGAATAACATTATACACACAACTTGTTAAATTGTGGAATCATAATATACTCTGAGTTGGAAGGGACCTATAGGGATCATCAAAGTCCAACTCCTGGCCTTGTACATGACAACCCCAAGAATCACACCTTCTACATAAGAATGTTGTCCGTATTCCCATTAAAAACATATATTGCTTTTCCCTAGGCTCCACACCTTTTTGTACATATTAATGTGTTTTTAGTGCAGATTTTAATATCAGATGCAAAGCAAAAAGAAAACTTCGCACTTAGTAATTTGATGAGACCTTCTAGTTTGATTTTAATGAAGAATAGTTTGGTTAAGTTTTCACTTCAGTTTGTCCCAAGATCTGAAACACAAATCGTCTTGCATTTCACTGTGAGTTTTCTGAATACTCTTAAAACCCTTGGAGATGTGAATTCCTACTTGTTCTTTTGGTTCTGAAGGTCTGAAAATAATTGCATTGCAATAGAATTGTCTATTTAAGGCATGTGGACATGTTAGATGCTTTAAAATACTACAACTCCCTGCAGAGTTTTGCCAGGATCAGGATGAGAAATAAAGGTTCATAAAAGTGTCATTAGTGGACTAAAGAAGGATGTTAATTATCCATTTTGCATTCATTACTGGAAAAATTATGAAGCTGACTTCAACCAGATTTAATTGATACTAGGAATGGATTTGTCCCTTTGTTTTTTAAGGTAAATACTGTCTTAAATGCATCTCAAACCTTTTTCCTAGAGGATGTATAAAGCAAATAAAACATTTTTTTCTCATTTCCTGCCTAAAATTTTCATTACAAAACTAAAAGAAGAGACTTTTTTTACTGTGACAGGGAAAAAACCCAAACCCCATGAACATTTATTTATTCATAATTGACTATTCCAATTGAAAATAAAACCAGTTACATATGAAAGACCCCTCCTTAGGATATATTCTATTTATTTTCCAATAATTCTCTTATTCCTAAACAATTGTTCATTTTGTTGATTTTAAACAATGACCTCTAATCAGTGGATTGGTCAGAATAATGTAACTCTGTTTTTCCAGCAGTCTGACCCCAGCTAATCCATGGCATGTCTCTCCTTGAGTCTTCAGTGCCAGAATTTGTATCAAATGACCAAACGTAAGACAGCAAGATAACTTAAGTAAGAAACTCATCTTACTAAAAATTCAGTGCTTTGCATTTTGGGAATAAAATTAACCCCATTTGTTGATAAAATGGAGCCTTCAAGAAAAGAAAAAAAGAGATGGTCAAATAGAGGATTTTTTCCTTATTTTTAAAAGAAATACCTTCATCATGTCATTCCTTTTGACAAAAAGTCTCTTATTTTGAAATGAAAATACCAAAACACCGAAAGGAAAACTGAAAACTAAGAAAATGTGCCAGAAAAGTAATGGCATTTTCCTCAAATGTATAGGGAGCAGAGACTTCTATAAAATATGTAACCACTACATGTCTCTGAGGAGTTGTATTTTCAAAAATTAGGTTTTGCTTCCTTCCACTGAAAAAAACATGTTCTGCAGTCAGATGTACAAGGAAAAAACTACTGCTAAGCCATCTGTTCAGTTACATTTCTTGGTGCTGAGGGTAATGGTCTAGTTGCAATTCATTGCTTAGCAGATAATTAAGCTTCAGTTTATTTAATTATTAATATAATTTTCAATAATTATTGAAATTAGATGTAGATTTTAGTACTTGTTCAGGAGAAAAGCCAATTATTTGAATAAGCTTTAAAGAGGCATTTCTACTTTTCATTTTTCTTACTTTTCATTGAAATAATGGCACATTCAGGAGCTCTCATTAGTGATTCCTTCCTCTTCCAGTCTGTGGGACAGACATGGGGTTCAAACCCACGAGTCTTTCTATAAACACCTGGTACCATAAACTGCTTCCTGCAAGGTGAGCAGATGGATTTGTTGGTGTTGCGAAGCCAGTTGCTTGGACACAATTTGTGGTGGACACAATTTGCAGCAATGGCAATGAATGATTAACAACTACAGTGTACTGAAACACTCAAAGGAACACCCACAGTCGGTGCAGTGGATCTGTCCAACTCAGAAATTTTGATCTTTATGGTTAGAAGGAGCAAAGGACAACTGAAATATCCCCATATTTAATTTTCATGCAAACCAGGTTGCTCTTCTTTCAGTTTATAATTTCCAGCAAAATATTAATCACAACATCTCTGGCCATAAACACAGCAACTCCATTTCAGCACCCTGGACTGAAACTTTCTTATTATCGGAAGCTTTCTGCATTAGAATCACACCCACCAGCTCACTTTTTGAGCTGTCTAGCACAAATAGTTACACTGATAAGGCACTGGCATTTATTATTGCTACACCAGTTAATTCGCAATAACATGTATTTTTGGCTATCTCCCTTATCCAACCAACATGTTGATACCCATGAATTTTATATAAAGTCACCACATGCATAGGCTCATTCAAAATGCAATTGGATGTTTTTATGGCATTGCAAGTAATGAATCTGCTTATTTTTCCTCTTCCTCATCCTGCCAAGGTAACCCAGGCTGTCTGAGTGCACCCTGGCCTTTCTGTGGCTCTCCCCTCTTTCCTGTTCCTTCCCTGAGCCACTTTTGTCCCTTACATTGTGCAAGGCAGGTGAACCCAAAATAACATTCAAGAACAATCTGTTAAAACCAGAAAAGCTGTGAGCCTTCCTACACTCGTGGGACTTTCAGATTCACTGCATTGTGAAAGGACTTAAAGCAAAGGTATTGTTAATTAAATGGAGAGACACACAATGCTTGCTCCTGTCCCCATTTTCCAAAAGGTACTGTCCAGATGGGAATTTATCCATTTTGCCAGGTCCGGGAATGTCCCGCGGGAGAGTAATTTATACTGAAATTCATCACTTTTACTTATTGTCTTGCTTACAATACATTCCAAATGCCAAGAACCTCTTGACAGACACCTGTATCTGCTAGTTTCTAATCTAATGAGCTATCCGTGATTCATTATAAACAATATGATTCACAATCAAACACAGCCCAAAATGCAAGCTTTAATCGCCTGCAGAAGAACTGAATTTGTGCAGACATTTCATTAAGACTTTCACACTGACATAAAAACCTGAGCTGACCCTTCTCCTAAACTCTCTGGCACACACCCCCATGGACAGTGCTTGTTAAAATCCCTAGAAATTGCCGGGGCTTTGGTGTGTGGTAATGCTTGTGAGAGGAATAAAATGGGTCAGAGAGGATGGTTTATTGCTGCCCAAACAACAGTGGGAACCTCAGTGACACCTTCAGCTGAGCCAGGAGAACCTCCTCATGCTGCTGCTTTGCTCATTTCTTACAGCCCGTGTTGTGTTGGCTGGCTGTGACCACCCTGGGGCAGGCAGGATCCCACGCTGGTGCTGCCCTGACCTGCCAGTTGTCTCCCACACATCCTGAACAGGAGGTGCTGCCCTGCATGGCTGCTTCTTCACCAGCAGGAAGTTCCTGTACTCGGTTTAGGCGTCTGAGCAGTGAACAGATGGTCATGCCTGCAGCAGGCAGAGTCTGGGCATTTCCAGATCCATCCACCCAAATGTTCATCAATACATTTCCACAGGCAGGCAGGAGTGCTGGGGAGAACAGGAGCTGCTCAGTACAATGTCTGAAATGGTTCAAAGCTCCCTCTTGGAGAGTATCCAAGGGCATGGTCAAGCATTTAATTGCAAAGGTGTCTGTGAGCTGGTCCACTTTCTCTAGCTGTCTGCTGTCTGGTCCTAGTGGACAACTGCCCAGCTGCTCCTGGACCATCCCAGGAGTGAATGATGTGAATACTCTCAGTGTGCACATGGGCATGGCACTGATATCCACAGCCATAGCTGAAGGACAAGCTTGAATTTCACACTCAACTTCAGCACCATCATTTCTGGTACAGCTCATACAGCTAATGCAATACTTTTCAAGCTGTTCCTTGCAAAAGGGAATTTTAGAAAGCAGATGAAAATGCCCACAGAAAATCTATACTAATCTGCCTCTCTTTTTTTCTTCTTCTTTTNTACAATAATAAATGAAACTGGAGCTGAGAAGGCAGTCTGCAGTGGCTAGCAATAAACACCCGTCCATCCCTTGATGAATGAAATAAACCACTGCTATGTTTTCATTAATTTTGAAATGCAGTTAAGAACACCTCAACCTCCATTTATATCAATATGCAGAAATATATGCACACACAGGCAAAAATACGCTTTCCTTTCTGGGTCTTCCCTAGGTTATGTATTAAACAAATTAGGGAAACAAATAGTGTAAAGCTTTAACATAAATTAACATTCCAATACAAACATTTGCAAGGTGACTTTTTAAGGTAATCTCTTCCAGGGTATTTTATGCAAAATTCATTTCTGTTTCAATCATACAAATTGCTTCTCAAAGTGCATTGAAACAACTTTATACCTGTAGAATCCAGAGGAGAACTCAGTCCATACTCTGATATTAAACAAGATGTGAACTGAAGGAAATAGTGACACTGGGATAAATATTTGTCTTGATCAGATAAACTAGTGCTTAGAATATACCCTTTCTGAAAAAGCATTTCAGTGTAATGTTGTGTCATTGATATTGCAGTATTAAAGTAATGAAAAACAAATTTCATGTACTTAATTAAATCAATACTTTCACATAGAACAACTAAATAAAATGCAGACCGAACATCCAGACTTCAAAAACAGACAAGAGACCTGAAGTAGATGTGATTTAAATGCCAATGAAAATGCAAATTGAATGAAGAGATAACCAAAGCATAAGAAAACTGAGATTCTTCATTAAAGTGTTCCTATAATAGCATAATATAATCATTATTTTGTTGCTGGAGTTTTTTGGGGTTTGGGGTTTTTTGGGGGGGAGGAGCGGTTTTTTTAGTTCTGCACTTGAATAACAACAGCAGCAACATCTCTCCCATCATTAGTTTTTCATTAATAAAATATTTTGAAGTGTTAATAGTCAAGAGGTCCTTTGTAGTTGTACTGGCATTCCTACTCTACTAATGCAGGAGCTCACTGGCAAGAGGTCATTTATGAAGATCTAGTCATGATCCTGATTTCTGCTAATTTTTTTGTATTTATATGTATTGGAAAATGTTTGGTTCTGCTCCCCAAAGGCACTCTGTAAACAATGTATTGCGAATGTCCAGCCTACTCTGTTCTGAGAGCTGATAGGGGTGAACATTCAGGCAGAATTGAGAATACTGACTACACTTTTCCTTCCCAAGTACCAATGCTGAAATATAACTCGAACTCCCAGGGTTAAACTGCATCGTCTCTGCAGCACCATCTGAAGGACAGAGTCACATCTACCATTTAATTTCTTCATGTGCCCATAGAAATGAAGAACATTGATCCCTCTACTGTCAGCTGACAGAACATTATCAGGTATTTAAAGTTTAAAAGGTTTATTAGGATTAAACCCATCATCCATTGGATGCTGAATGTAAGGAAATACATCTCTAAAGATATATGTCAGCTTGCTTTACTTGTGCTTTTAGTAGCTAATTTTTGTCTCTATGTTCAAAATGGAAAGCACGTTAGTTTGACTTAAAATGAAAAAAAAGCAAAACATATTCTTAAAAAAAAAGGCAAAGAAGAAAATTGAAAACGAATGGAGAAAATTACAGTGAAAAGCCTAGATCTGCAGCAGCTTCTTATTCCCCTCTACTGCTCCCAGAAAGTTGTCCTTACAGGACACAGAACAGAGTACGCCACATTTGTTTGGCTGCAGACACACGTTTTGCAGTCTGAGTGAAGGACTTGTTTCTTTCCCTGTCCCCATGTCAGCTTGAGGCAAGAGAGTGGGAACTCGTGTCACTGAAGTGCCAGTTGGCTTACGCCTTATTCTGTCCTGCACGATTTAAATGTGGCAAACAATTTTGTAAAGTAAACACATTATGCAGATTCTGACTGAAATAGCAAATATACACTAAACTCTAATCTGACACATATCTGTCTATCACAGCTAGCATGATTTTCCTCCCAGAAATGCTGAATTTCCTGAGATAGAAAGTAAGAATTATAAAAGTTAAACCAATTTCACCTTATATTGTAACTGTAAAAGTGTGGGGGTTTTTCTGTGCTGTATGAACTTGCTAACAATAAGGTGTCATCAGAGATAGTCTGTTGTTTGTAAAATTTAAAATTATTTGCCCAGAGCCTTTTTCTGTAGAACAATTTCACATAGGCAGAAAATAAATCTGTACATGTTACAGTTACTGTTTATACTGAATGCTTAGATTTGGAAATGTTTTGTAGCACAGTGTAAGTGGAATAATGAATAATTTGATAATGATTTATTGATGTTAATATTTCTAATATTTCAGGTCTCAGTAGACATAGTGTATTCCAAAGTTTTATATTCTGCATTTCTCATCATCTAAATTTCTCATGGATTTACATTTAATTGTGATTTTCCAGGGGTTTACTTTTTTTATTAAGTACACTGTTCTTTGTAGCATCTGATTTTAACTGTGGAGTTACACAGTGATACTGTGCAGGATTTTGACATCCTGTGTTCTAAACATTCTCAAAGTTTATTAGTGAGACATTGAACTGAAGGAGAGTTTGAACTGCCCACGGTTATGTTACTGAGGATGATGAGAAGGAAGTGGACATGTGTGGGGAGACAGACCAGATGCCCTAAGAGAAAAAGAGAACATTACTACAATGTACTGTATGAATATTGAAAGCATAGCACCGAAGTATAGACATTTTAGTGTTTGTGTTCAGTTTACTTGAATAAGTTTTCCCCCTTAACACTGTCCATACAGAAGCCTAAACTGTGTATGTGACAACATTGTGACAATATTGTATATGTGACAGCAGCAAATTAACACACCAGATCCTCCTGATGTAGGTTTGTTTATGATTATGAGTTCTTTTCCCTCTTTATATAACTGAAGACACCTTCAGGTTCTCTAAACACTCACTATTGATTCATTCATAGTGATAGAGTTTAGGTTTATGTGAGTTGTATTGCTCTGCCTGGTGAAATAAAAACACAGAAAAGAAATGGAGGGTGGCTGAATACAAGCTGAGTGGGCCCTGTATAATGGAAATTGCACTTTGTGAGGAAAAATTCCCTGCCACTTGTTGGGTAAGACAGTTGTGAAGCCAAAAAAAAAGACGTCACTGAGCTTCACTGAAGATATTATGACTAACAGGAAATTGAAGAACTACAGAGATTTATTCTATTCACAGTGTATTACATTTATCATCATATAGTTAAGCCAACAGAGTGCATTATGGCTGAATTTGATAAAATAGTTTTTCTTGCTGTTAATTTGCTAAATTATCATTTGGGTTGTTCTCTATTATTTCCTCTGTTGGTTTCATTGATGTGTCCCTAATAAATCTAAAATGTGCATCCCTACTTTTATTTTCAGGGATGGGGTTAATGCTTTTTATCTACTTTTCCATTCAATCATTAATTTCCATAGAAGTAAGCCTGCTTTTGGCTATAAAATCTTCAATCCCTGTTTTTGCAAAGCTACAACCATTTCTGGTACAGTTAAAACTCAAACCAATGAACCTTTGGTCATGTGCTTCCTGCAGTGCTGGGCAATTTAAACTCTGTAGGCAAACTCTGTTCAGTGTAGCGCTGCACAATCAAATGCCCACTGTGCCTTGCAGTTCATTTTGGCTCCCATTTCTTCATAACACAGCTTCTAAGCTGTGCTTTCACCTCACAGTGAGCAATGCCTGCCAGCTTGGATTTTAGGATGTTCTTTTGTGCTGTGTCCTTTCATCCCTTCCACCACCCAGTCACAGATAACAGTACCTTCTTGAGCTGTTGCCAAACAAGGAGCAATTAAAAATTACTGTTAAGAGATTACTAGTATTACATGCAATTTCAAATGCATGCTTCAAACTGACCTTGGGAAAAAGAGTATTTACCATTTCCCACCATGAGGATAAGGCAGATACGGCAGACTGACAGCTGATGGTCAGCCACTTATGAACCAATTCCCATTCTGGTGTGCCAACTGCATGTTCAGATGAGATCTTCATGGTTGTTTTAGCTCTGATTATTGTCAGATGGAACACTTCAGCATTTGTCTTCTTTCAGCAGTTAATGCATTTTGTGTGTCTTCAGTAACACGGTCACTTGGATCAGGCAGAGCATTATCACACAGAAGATATCAGTCAATTGTGTCTCTCTGGACAATATTTTGTTATTTTTACAGTGGCTGACATGGCTTATGGCAAAATCTCTCTCTAAACAGTGCAAAATGAAAAGCAGAAATTCTATCCCACTTTTAAAAATCAAAAATACTTGTAAAACAATGTAGAGGGTAGAGGGTGATGTGTGCCATTTATTTGGAGAAACATATGAGATCAGCTGGGTCATTTTCAGTGCACCCACTTAGTTAAAACAGTTGGACTAATAGAGCATAAAGTGTTTCCTTTTTCCTCAATTCCTTGCCAAGCAATGAAGAATTGTCTGATTCCTGCATATCAACTTAGAAATGAATTTTCAATTTATATTAAAATATGAAGGACTGATTCCAAAGTGCCCCCTTTTTTTTTTTTTTAAATCACATTTTTACTTTAAAAAGACTGCAAAAGCTATGTAGGAGAAAATGTCTTGAAAGTACGTAAGCTGCTGTTGTTGAAATAGCCAAGCACAGACTTGTGAGCAGGTATTTTGCAAATATCATAACAGAGGCCTGGAAGTGCAGTGGTAAATCACCACAGTTGAGTGTTGTATATGGCAATAACTATGGTTTATTTAGATTCTAATTCTGTCTTTGAACATCCCTATCTGATTTATAATGCAAGCTAAATTATACTACCTTAACAGAACTACAAATTCTATATATACACACATACAAGTCATTCTAGAAATACAAAATGAGGTCAAACATCCAATTATTGTGAGTACATGAATTGCTTGCGAACACAAAAATTCCACACCATTCAAAGCCCTGTCCCACAGCATATAAGACGTGCAAATTTCATCACAAAAGTTATGCAAGGACAGACTAGAGACTTTTCTAAGTGAAATGTTTTGCTGAATTTCAAAAATCTTTATGATTCTGCATATTGCCTGAAATGCCATTTATTTGTAGGTTTAGGGTGCAGAGGACTAAGTCAGTTCTCAAGTGAGTATGAAGAAGGATGACATGAACCCTGCATGTAGACAAGAACAGTGTGGCTTGTTCCAAACCAACTGTGAGGCAGAATTACGCTGCCTGGGCTGGTTTTGCCAAAGCAGCTCAGGAAGAGTTTCCACAGCCCTTTGTATCAGCAGAATGATGGGAAAGTGTCTCCCAACTGTTCATAGGAATTGCTGGTGGAGACATTAAGCCAGTCATACACTCCACTGAGATTCAGAGTTGAGAACATTTTGTCTATCCAGAGACTCCACAACAGTAGAGCCAGCATAGTACAGACATAGCCTCAGACCCAATATGCATATTTCTGTATTTGAGAATGAGGAGAGATGTTGTTTAACTTATAAAAAAATTTTAAGCTTCAATTTATCTTTTTTTTTTTTCCTTCCGAATTTCAAAAGTAGAACTGATTCCTGTCTTCATATTAGAGATGAGTACCCCTCATATTTTGCAGCAATACTGTTTCACACCCAAAACTGAAGCAAGACTTGGACGTGTGTCAGAAATTTTTTTATGCAGACTCTGGATTTGCCGAGTGCCTAGTTCTTGGCTAACTGCAGTGAACAACAACAAAAAAAAAACATTTAAATTTCATATCTGCCAAATAGTGTTTCAGTGACTTTTCAGCCCATTTCACAGCCAAATGCCTTTTGTTCAATAACTGTGTATCTTTCTTTAGAGTCAAAGTTTTATGATGATTTATGATAAGCTATGCCCCTCTACCTATTTATTAATATCACCTAGAGCTGTATTCAGAGCCATTCATCTGCCTACTATGTTCCTACCATAAAGCAAACAGAAAAGGGAGGTGAAGCCATGCCTCAACTCTTTTAAAAGTCATTAGAAGTCTTCTCATACTATGAACTTTAGTACATTTTTTATGTCATCACAGTAAGAGGTTTGAAAAAAAAACCCAAAACAAAGCAGAGACCAATGCCACAATAACTAAGGTATGTGTTTAAAATAATGATGCTTTGTACATAATCCTCTAATCTGCCTTGTGACTAGACCACTGGGGTCTTGGCAAGCAATTCTGCTCATTTTTGGAGGGTAGCTCTAAGTGTACTTAAAATATGAGTATAAAATCAAGAATACCTGAGCAGATTCTTAATATTACAGTAGTTCTCAGTGTACACACTAAGTACTATAAAAAATTAATTCATATGGTTCATGCATATTTGCAAAGGCATATCTGATTTTTGTGACCTCACACTGTATCACTCCTGTCTCAGTCAGTGGCACTAGGATTGACTTTAGGATTACAGGAACTTGGATACAGACTCATCTGGGGTCTATGGCCAAGATGGGATGAGTACAATTTCATGGATATTGGAAGCTGTTGAATTTTGCTCAATTAGTGCAGTTACAGGCATTTGTTTCACTGGAGCACTGCACTGAGAAAAGGGTATATTCCTGACTGTAAGGCTGCTCTTGATGTCTGTGGAATGATCTAATTACTCTGGCAGATTTTTATTTTGCCAGGCCTTTCTCCTCCTTTCCCAGATGCAGTTACTGACATAACCATGATACCGTAAGACCACTGTAGTCTGGTAAAAAATTATCTGCATCTGTGCACCCTTCCAGCAGTTTCCAATGTGAATTTTGCCATGAGCCTTGATATTTTCAACACAGCACTTCCTAACAAAGGCAAAGGTCTTTCAGATCAAATGATCCAATTTCCCATGGTCAGCCATTTTCTCAAATCACCTGGATTTCCTTCCCCTTGCAACATGCAATGTGAGAAACTCCAGGGTGACAACATCATGGTTTTGTGTCAGCAAACCATGGGATTTCTGACCAGAATGCTGCCTGCTCCTTTCATGGCACAGGATTGTTTTGTAGTTGGTATAGTTCTCATCACATTTGACATTGCAGACATCTTTTCATCAGAAAATAACCAAAGGGGATGTGCAGTGTGCTGCAAGTCACTCAGAATGGATGCACAGATTAAGGCACATGCATGTCCTTAGGTCTGCCTTCATTTCCATCTAATATCAGTGGAACAATGCTTCAGTTACAGAGAGAAGAAAGAAACATTTCAGGTGTAGTAAATAAATTCTGGGCATCACCATCTTTGAAAAGAAATATTTTCTTTATTTTTTTAAACTGAACCACTGCCATCTGCTCTGCTCTCTAATTGCAAGTGCACAATGCAAATAATTCACCAATGCGTCATAAAAAAATGAGACAGAAATTATTTAGATCTCTGCTTATGTATCTCCTGGTCTTAATTCTACTAAGGAAACATCTGTTTTATTTTTCTTTCCTAATTCAGGCAGTCAGAGAAACTGGTCCCTTGTCACAATGAAATCTCTGCCATAGTTTAAAGAAGACCAGAATGCATCAAAGAATTCTGTTTCACTCACAC
The DNA here is from genome assembly GCA_013400415.1 of Scytalopus superciliaris. Lineage (NCBI taxonomy): Eukaryota > Metazoa > Chordata > Aves > Passeriformes > Rhinocryptidae > Scytalopus > Scytalopus superciliaris. The sequence goes on from VXBX01002739.1 coordinate 16,089, forward strand.
AGGATGAAATTTGGTAACTTTCATGAACATTTAAATGCACTGAGTATATCCTTTGGATTTTCCTATTGAGTTTGCCATTCTCCTGAATTTATTTTTAGGGTTGGTTCTTTTCTTAAGGTGGCTATTAAGTGCCTTCAGGACCATTCTCACCGTATAGGAGAAAATATTTAAAGGACAGAGGCTAAGCAAACAAGTTTTGTGATGATATCTCACTTTACAGTTATTATTTGGTGAAGAGAAAAAATAATGTATTTTCTTCAAGATATGGGCCAGATGTATTTGGAGTAAGAATCAGTTTGTTATGTTCCAGAGTAAAATGTTACACCATCTTCTTCATCACATTTCCATCCTTCCCTTGTGTTTCCTTGGATGGCTTCACAATTTGTGTGGCAGGTGACACAGAAACTACACAGGGAAGGTGTCCTGGCTGAAAACTGTCCTGGCCAGAACAATGAGTGTTCCCTGGCCAGGGCGGGTCCTGGATCTGTCTCCCCAGCACTGCCAACAGAAGCTCAAACAGCCATGATGGGAGAAGGGAGGCTTGGTCTCCTCTGTGGTCAGCTTCTTCATTCACCTTGGAGTTAATGCCTGACAAGGTGATAAAAAAAGCTCAGTTGTTATAAAAGCACTCCAGATTGTATTTCTGGCAGAAAAAAAAATCTGCATTGAATTCCACCTATATAGACTTCAAATTGGTTTTTTTATTCCTACCTTTCTTGAGCACAGCACTTGGATGGGATGCTTTAGCCCTCAGGGTTTCTGCTCTGGCTCAAGAGACAATCCCATTCCCAGGAATCCAAGACAATTTCTGTCAGCAAACTTTTTGGCATTTGTAAGGCTGGAGAGGGAGTTTCCTAGATTTTGGGTTGTGTGGGTTTGGGTTTTTTGTTTGTTTGTTTGTTTGTTTTCTCTGAACCCCCCAGTTGTTCTGAGCAGATGTGAGCTCCTCACTTTGCAGAATACAAAGATAAACATTGTTGAGAAAGTAGTCAGGATACAGTAGTCCAGGAAACCAAAAACCTCCCAAGTCCACACACTTTCTTTTCTGTACTTAACTTTAGGTAACTCTAAGGGAATTGATATTTCTCTCATTTGAAAACTTACAGATTTAAAGGTGTGTCGTTCCTGTCCATATACTCCAAATGGTAGAGAGCTGTGAAGACATGACTCACTAAAACTGAGCAATGAGGTGCTGAAACCCTGACCTTCACTGCACTTCAGAAGAACTCAGTGTGAAGGTGGAAAGAAAGAAACCTTGCTTCAATGCATCCTTTTAAAGGCAGACAGTATTTCACTGTTCTTGACTCCAAGACAGCTAGCAAACAGTGAGAGGGACATGCTTTATAATGGCATTGACAGGGGTTTTGTTGCGTATCGTCCAAGCTGTGACAGAGCAAATGAACCCAAGCTAGTGCATCTAGGCCACCCTTGCAAAGGGCTTATAAGAGTGTATACAAAAGATATTAAGCATGGCAAAAGCTTCAAAAAAAGCACAGAACTAATGACTCCACCCCATACAATTCTCTACATAAAGACATTACACTCTCAGTGCTAAACTATTTCTCTAATGTACTTGACTTTATATCCATGACCAGACTTCAGAGATTGCTCTAATTTATCTAGGCTGCTGCAACAAGAAATACAATAGTTCTACCTAGGATGATTCCTTCTCAGGATTCCATGGCAGTTTCTGTACCTCAGCAGCAGGTTTGTTTTCTCTGTCGATTTATGAAGTTGAAGGGAAATTTCTCCCTTACAGTGAACCATTATGCAAATGTTTTACAGTTATTAAAACTTTCACTGGTGTCATGCCTGACCTTACAGAGTTTTCTGTCAGTCATTAGACAGGTAACCTGAAATCAGCTTCTCAATATATTTGTACATCAATGTGCAGCTGTGTCAGACTTGCATGAGCTTTTAAATTATAAAGAAATAATTATTTGGAGAAGATAAAGGTAAGATTGTATTAGATCCTATCAAAATCAGGATTTATCAAAAGAAAAGAGTTTCAACTGAAAGGATCATTTAAAAGGGAAAAATGTGAATTTCTTCTCTTGCTCATTAGCCGGATACAGCAAATGATGTATACTTCAAAATCCATTTCCATTACTTCAGTAATTTTCCATATAGGGGCACTGCTTCTCAGCTGAAAGTCCTAGTCTCTCAGTACTAAAAGTATGTCAACAGATAATAGACTGGAAACATCCTAATGTACATCATAATTCATGTGTATTTTAGTAGTGTGTACTTTCCACCCATCAATACAAAACTGAATTCGGCTTCAGTAATGGGAGATTTTCAGGGAAAATACAGAGAATGTAAGCACAGATCTGTACATCTTTAGGAACAGTGAAGCAGAAAGCTCAAGTATCTCATGATCCAACTGAGTATGGACACTGTTGTCACCTTAAAGTCATTGTCTCACCATGACTTTCTGGGATTTTCAGACAATTGCAAGAGGCACTTAAAAAAATTGACAGGAAGAAATTACATGTTTTACAATAAGCCAACATTTCCTTGACTAATGTCAGTAAAACGGGCTTATGCTCTGCTCCAGAGTCTTCTGTTTCAGAGATACAGGTAGGAAGATCTAAGGCAGCTGAGGTGTTTAGCTCAGAACCACTTCTTTAATCTTACTGCTCAAATTTTGCGCAAAGGTCTTTTCAAAAAAAGAGGTGAATTGTGGCGGACTCTGTATGTTGGACACAGCCTTCAGCCTTTTCTTAGTCGCTGGGAATTGGTGATAAAGTCTGCAGATGTTACTAAACCATTAAAATAGTAATCTGAGGACCAATATAATTGTGGAAGGACATCCTAAGACTCATGTTTGAAGGTAAGAAAATTCAATATAGAGAAAAGAAGAGGGGTAGATGCACGTGGGAAGAAGGAACAACTTCACATACAAAGCCATAGACATGGAAATGATCACTGTGGCCAGTCTCAGGAAAACACGGTTCAGTGCTACCACAGAGCACAGAGAAGAGAAGTTGTATGCTGCAGTAGTCCATGTCATAACTGCAGTTTGAAAACTGTGTTCTGCTTTGGTTCCTCTCTTCTCAAAATGCAGAAATCCAAGAAAAATTAAAGGGTGACAATGGTCCTAAGCAAAAACAAAAAATAAATTAAATTAAAATTGGCTGAGTGTATGGTAAAGGCACTGTAATTGAAATCGGAAAAATTATCTGGGCCCTACAAAGCTCAAGCATTCCTGTGCAGAGCATCCTCTCTGCAGGGCAGGGATGGATCCTGGTGTGCTGGATAGCAGCTGGGTGAGCTTCCTTCCACTTGCCACATCTTTTAACATCTCACTCTTTCTTGTGCCATGACTTACAGTGCTGTAGAGTATTGCTGGAGGCAGTGGTGTTATTTTGAGTCATAGCACACTGAGACAGAGTTAAAACTCAGTCAATCCCTCCTGAGACTCGTTCTTTCAAAAGCAGCATAAAAACAAACCAAAGACAAATTAGTGTTGAAGAGAGTGGTGGGGGATCCTGCTGCTGTGACCATTCCTCTTTCTGGCTTTGGGAAGACTGCTGTGAGCACTGTGGCTGAGGTTTCCTTTCCGTCATACGACACACAAAGTCCATCTCTCTGCTGAAATACTTTCTGTTATAGAATCCCAGAAAATAAGTAACATGCACATTTTAAGGCAAACTTGGATAACTATTTCAGCAAAGCTTTGTTATTAAACTGCCAGATGTGGTCAAAACCAAAGCCAAAACCAAACCAACTGGAGGTAAACTCTTCCCTCATCTTCAACAAGCACTTTTCTTAGGAAGACACCCATTTTCAGCTGGCCCCTGAGAGGGTCTATCACAGCTTGGCACTGCTGTCATCAGGCCCACTGTCAGAGCTGCCTCCAGTGCCCACCTCAATACTTGTAAATAGCTATGGGGTTTAAGTAATGGCAATGCTAATGCATTCAAACCATTCACTTTTTTCCAGTAGGACTCCTAATAGACACTACCTTTAGAAACTCTTTATTCCTTTCTTTGCCACCTGGTCTACCTTTATGTATGAAAATTTCCCTGGAATAGCCTCAAGTTGTGTAATTGCCTTTAAGAACAGTGAGGTTTTCCATGCAAGTTTGATTTAAAACAAGAGCAATGGTTAAACAAGCATTCAAAGTTCCTGCAGATGGGCTGCTTACGCTGAACCCACCACAGTGTGAAGCTAGAAACATGACCCAAGTAATACTGCAAAAGTGACAAAGCAAAAGCAAAACATGTTGGCCCTCCTGCTGTGATGTGCTAGTTCTGGTTGAGAACTGATGTTGCTAAAAAAAGGCATTAAGTTCATGCAGCGAGCATGTTACACTTCCTGCTGGCCACAAGGCTTCAGTGTTACATCTCTGATCTCAGAAGCATGTTGGATGTATTTTGGACATTTTACTTGCTCTATGACAGGATACACCTTCTGCTTTAAAGGAATGCCAGCTTTTCTGCTGGACTGCCTCTTGCTGACTGGCTACAGTCTTGCAGTGAGCTGCCACAAGACAACTAACAAAATAAGCTTTTCTTTGTGTTTTTGTGGGTTTTGCTTGGGTTTTTTGTTTGTTTGGGGTTTTTTTGTTTGTTTTGGTTTGGGTTTTTTTTTGTTTGGCTTGGTTTGGTTTGTTTTTTTCACCCTTCATTCCAAGCCTCATCTTGATGAAGCAGCATTTCTGGCAGCCTTGGGGAGCATCCCTGTTGCCAGCGGAGTCACAGCTGATGTGAATCAAGAGGATGTGTACACTGGGGTGACAGCTTCAGCAACAGTCAACCAAGTACCACCTTCATCTGGTCTGTTACACACACTGGCTGATACGATTTAGAAACAACATCTAGTCAGAAAACTAGCCCTGTCACTTGTGAAAATAAACATTTCCTCACATTTTCAGGGCCCCTGAAGACTACAAATGGGAGAAAACTGCTGTGATTTTGATTCACTGCATAATTTCTTTACAATTCTGCTTCTGATGCTGAGAATCAGGCAGAAGTCTGCACACCTACTGACCAAAGTGAGGAGAACACAATGTGCTCTGACCCGTGCACTGGTGTGGGCTGCCTGTCCCCTGCACCACAATCTTGCTCAAAATGTCCCCTGAAGTGGATATAATCATTCATACGGGTAAGCCCTCATCGTATGATTTGGATCAGTGTCTTGCTTTTAAAATTTACATCCATTAATGAAAGGAAACTTTTAGTGTTTATGGACTGCTAGACCTCATTAAATCACACTCCTGCACTTTAATGACGATGAATATCAGAAGATGAATACAGAAAAGTGGCAATTATCCAGACAAAGAGGTTTTTATCAAGAAATTATGTATTTTAAAAGATGGGTCTAAGGTCAGTTTTCTTTTTGTTCAGCATAACAAACACCTCAATCTCCGCGTATTTATTTCAGATATTTTTATTTTTATATTAATTACTCTAATTCTTCTGTTTAAAATGCTGACATTTTAATGCTCAAGAAGAAAAAAAAAAAAAAAACCAAAAAAACAAGCCAAGAATGAATACTCAAAAACTACTCGCACACCCCAAAATGCCCAAGAAACACAAAGTTCTAAAATTTTAGAAAAATGGGAAAACATTATGATTCTCATTTCTAAGGTGTGGTTGACTGTCTTTTTCATACTATAACTGAAAAAAATATGTTTTTTCCCCATTCCCTCCTTGCTTGCCCATGAGGATGGGCAGGTGTCTGTCCCTAGTCAGTTCTGAACCTACAGTCTGGGTGCTGATGTCTATCAAGAAAAAAGTTGTTTCCTTGGTTTTCCTCAGGCTGCCTTTCTGCACATCATAATGGGATGACATGCTGGACTTCTTCTGAGCAGCCCCTTTGCAAGTTTTCTTGGGCTTTGTCCTCCAGAGGTGAATTGCCAAGGCCAAAATATAAGGGGCCACTCACTGTCATAGCAATCTTTACACAGTTATTAAACTGTATTTTTTTCCCCAGGTAGAAAAGTCTTCTGAGAGTTTTTGCTTCATTTTCAATCCTCTTGAGCACTCTTGTTTTCAAGACGACTTTTCCCATAGAAGCTATCTGATGCCTCTGCTCTAAATAATAATCTTAGTACTACATGTGCTTTATTTTAAATTTAGGGCATTTTTCTGTCGAACCAGAGAGTCTACAGGTTGATTTTCTAAGTAAACAAGCTATCTAGAGACAGATGATGATTAGCTTAACCTTACAGTCACTTTATGGCAAGGATGCAACTTTCAGATTGTTAATTTGTCCATGAATGACAGAAAAGAGATGACTTAACTAAACAGGGAGACTGATGCACAGCTAATCTGAGTATTATAGGGAGTAGCTGATCAGTTTTAGTCCTTCAAGCAACGTCAGAAAACCTTTGACTGCTCTCAGTAAAAAGATCAAGGAGCAAATAGGAATAAAAAAGGCCATCTTTCTAAGAAGAAATGAATTACTAATGAATATTAATAAGGAATAAATACACTTAATAGATCTCTCACTATTTTTCTTTCAAGAGGTCTGCTTGCTACAGCTTCAGACTAGTCATCTGCATGCATAAAAGATTAGTCAATCCATAGTCATATTTAAAGAACAATAAGAAATTAATCACAGTGTAAAATAGCTCAGTATAAGCCTTCATTATTTGTCAGTTGCCTATTAGGAAAGCAGCCCAAGCAAGGTGTAAGGTGAAAATCCTGATGATGTAAAGTTCTTGGTGGTAAAAGCTTCAGAAGCTGCAGGTACATGAGTTCTTCACATGCTTATGGAAAAACAGTAAATTCAGTTTGGTAACTAGAGGCTATCACCATCATTTTGAGGTTGACAGTTTAAAATACAACTTCTGTAAAAATACAAGTTCCATTTAATGCCAGATTATGTCTGTATTTTGATGGAATCTTTTCTTAGTATCCACTGGACATAGTCTACAGTACTTCATACTCTTCCATTTTGTGTTGTTTGTTCATCTATGTTTTTCTCATTACATTCAGGTGACTATATGATGGAAGCTAATAGGGTTGTAAATCATGACCTAGTGGCAATTTCTGTTGTTGTTTGTCCTGTGCTCACACCTATACAGATGGCGGATTCCTACTGGCACCTATGGGGTGTACGGAAACTTTCCCCGAGACCCACCACAGCCCTACTGGGGGTTTACACTGAATATATACTGAATGTTAACTTCAAACGACACCAGAGTGTAAACAGATATTTTTGCTCTCACAAATGGATTAGGAGCACACCCAGGTAAGGACTCAAACCATACTGTTATCCACACAGGTGCTTAAAAGCTGTTTCCACAGTTACAAAAAACCTGGAAAAGAATGCGTGAGTGATTTGTGCCAACACAGAGGAGGACTTCTAGGAACAGAATGTATATAAACACCCGGACTTCAGCACTCATTAGTAACTTGCCACAAATATTCTTGAAGCTTCTTAACACCCCAAAGCACCACGACAAAATTATATATATATGTAAAATGGTGACTTAAGAAATAGTTCTTGAAAGAAAAAGACTTATAGTTTATTTCTCACACATATGGAGAGATTAGAAGTGTTTCATAAATGGACATTAACATTTTTACCTTTATAAAGAGTAAAAAGTCATGAAATTTGACTAAGGAATTCAGGAAGTAAATACAGATTGTATCTGTAAAACAAGTAGCAATATTAGTAGGGCAGAAAAAAAAAATCTACAGAAAGGTACATACCTGCCCCTGGTATTGCTGAAATAGCAAAAGAGAACAATGTTCTTTTTGCAATAGAGCTTATTCTGAAGGATTGCATGACTGATAACACATGTATAGAGATGGATCTTAGCATGGTCCAGCACAACAAAGGTCCACCAAACAAAGTGTGATTTCACCTGGCAAAGTGCCTTCATAGCATTGCAAACACAGGCACGGATGGTCCGGGTTGCTGGTTCAGCTCTCCTTGGTCTGATATGAGACCATTCACACACATACACACACACACACACACACACACACACACACACACACACACACATCACTACAGTTTGGATTCGAACATCTGACCTTCTCTTCTCCCCATGTGCAAATGTACCTTTAAAGATTCTGGTGGGTTTTTTATGAATTACACTGCATCTGGAGATCAGTCATAGAAGGGGGGGCTTTCATCCCTTGTGTGTGTGTGTGTGTGTGTGTG